>CAHIKZ030001434.1:62500-150000 GCA_903632075.3 Acanthosepion pharaonis | reverse complement strand
AAGTTTGTGTGGAAGCCTCGATCAATACTGGAAAGAGCGATAAAAGTTAGTGCACTTGATAAACCTATTTTTCTGAAAACTTGTCTTAATGGAACTATTCCAGCCGACGGTAAGACGTCTTACCCGGTTAATGAATGTTGAATGTTGTCATATCAGGAAACGACTTATCATTATGTTTCACTTATACAATCATATTTGCTGGTTTTCCTTTCTCAAGCGCTGCCATTAAACCATCTTTCGAATCTTTTGGAACAAATTCTTCATTCTCATGACAGTTACTATTAAAAGACATACAAATAAACCAGTAAACAAAGATACATCTACCACTCAACTTTTCTTTCTCAAACATTCTTCATATTCGTACCAATTTCTGTAGTGTACAATCTTTTCTGTTGAAACGTTCTCCAGATATCTTAGCCTTGTGAAATCTAATTTAAAATCTTCTGTCGCTAGAAATCTCTATCACGTTCCAGGCTATTTTACTCTTTGCCGAAAGTTTCATGGACATATGTGATTGGCCTTGGTGTTTGCATCCCAGTAGACCTTCCAATGGCAAGCGAATCGGCTCTTGGGTCTACGGATAATAATTTAATGTGCTTACGACTTTCATTATTTCAATCTGTTAGTTACCACTTCTGCCCTTATCACTCCCCTTCCTTCTTAAGACCGTAATATATTACACAAAATATATGACATTATAGAAATGCCTCTCACTCTCCCTCTACATTAATCTGCGAACATCTTTGTGTTTGGTGATTTTAATATGCAACATATTAAATGACTTCATCATTGTAATATTACTGACGTCGCTGCTTTCAACATCTGTTTTCTCAGTCTCTCAGTTATGTAATATATTTCCCGCCTCGTTTTCCTAAGGATTCTGTTCAACATGCTTCTTTACTTGTTCTGTTTCTTACCGCCTCTATTAGCTCTTATTTACCATCGCCTTTCTATCCTCTTGGCGATTTGGATTACGCTGTATTACCTGATCTAATTTCGTTTGATTCATGCATTAGATATGGTCCTCTTAGACGCAGAATTTCTTTCTGCTACCAACATACGAACCTGGATTGCTTTCGTGATTTTCGCCTCAGGAAAGTCCTCCTGGTGTAAAATGATTAGCCTTCCTGTAGAGACTTGTGTCGGTGAGGTTTCCTCTTGGCTAAATTGTCCACTCATCTCAACAGCAGTCGTGGTTTATCCATTGTTTCTATATTAAGATTATGTTTCCAGTTGCTACTAAAGTCTATTGTTTCTCTTTCACTTCTAGTAGACCCTTGTTTGCTAGTGGCGTCATCGCGTTGTTTGGGGTGAATTGATAACATACGCCAATATCACTGCTTTTGTGTAGTCTCGAAAATATCTGATGGAACTACAATCTTCCCCTTGGTTTATCCTTGAATATTTAGACGCAATAAACACAACAATTAGATTTTCCGGTCGTACCAACTTGTTCCCATCACAACAGACGCTTCCTTGTCAGCTCGTAATAAAGTTACGCCAAAAACGCTAATTGTTCGTTTGCTGACAGAATGAGGCAACATGTTAGTCTGCTTGATTTAGAGTGAATATAATTTGTACTCGGAAAAATGTTACCAAGACATGCTTTGTATCATTGGAAGCGGGGTTTTATCAACGCTGGAAATTTTTGACGGCCGTTCTTTTCAGGGCAGGACTTTCTTTGCAAAGAATAGTCATTATAAGGTGAAACATGGTTCTTAGCCACTTGAGTAGTCTCCACTTGTAAGTGGCTTTCATTCACTGTTCCTTTTGAGTGTGTCTTACGAGTTATACGAACATTATGATATCAATTTCTAATGTTTTATACTTGAAGTTGTGTAATAAAATCTCTAACTGCATCATATACTTGTAGATCTGTTAATATCAGCAAATAGATGACATTTAAGAGACATAGACTTATTTGAACATGGCTTTATTTGGACTGTTCTCAATCAGTGAAGCGAACAACAAGCCAAGAGTTAACACGTAAGGGGGAATAACCCACAGTGAATGGTAAGGAATACAGCCATTTTGTTTAATGTCTGCATTTTGAATTTTCACTTTGAAAGCTGGTGATGAAAATGTTTCATGTATTATTTCTGTTACCAACAAATGTGTTTTGGTGTTGTTCGGGTTCTAATAGGAATGCTGTTCTTCAATACAATTTTAAGAAATCTTAATATGCACATTGCTTTTGTGTTCCTAATTGCTCGATTCACGTGAAGATGAAATAGACGCGACAATTCTTGGACGCTACAAGATGTTTAGTAGCATATATGTACTTACAAGAAATGGAAAGTAATTCTTTGATATTTATAAGTGGTTCACATCCATGTACTTACAAGTTATACATAAATACATTTATATAATCTTTCTTAGGATAGGAATTAGGTTGAGGATTGTTTAAATGAGTTCTTCATAACGTGACATCTCCTTCCGTTAAGGAAACGAGTGACTTTTATGAAAACATGACTTAAATCATTTATGAGTTAAATCTAGAAGGCTTGGGTTTCTTAAACAAGTCTTAAATCTTCAGCTTTTTAAATGTATCGTTTTTGTTTTCCAGATATTCGAACTGCACTTTAAACGTGATTTTCTCAATGTTCCTCCAGTGTTTAATACTGCGTTTGTCATGGGAAAAATCGTCATGGGATAGCCAAATTCGATGAGAACTTGTGTGCAATTTGCAGAATATCCTTTCGAAACGGAAGCTGATCAGATAAAAGTTACACACCTCATCTAGTTCAGTGACCATGGCAGAGATGAGCTCCATGAATACAATATCCAGCGAAACATTACTACTCCTGGCCAAGTTCTTGTTTATGATGACTATCGTCACCAGTCTGTTGATGTTAAACGCCTACGAAAGTAAGATGAACAACCAGAATCTTTCAACCCAAAGAAATTCCGTTCTAGAACTACTACATTTCATTTGGAATGAAAATTGTTTTTTCTGCACATATTCTGTTTTATTTGAAAAGAGGCATCCTGATAGAAATAAAGATTTGCTCATTGTTCGGACTTTATCATTTCGTTATGATATGCTTTTAAAATGTCATGAGCGCAGAGATGCATAGTCAAAGCGAGTTTCGTCTGGAGAACTTATTGCTGCGTATTATGATCGTTTTTGCTCTAGTAAGGACTTTGTTTCTTCTAGTAGAAAACGCAGATATAGTGGTCGTCGAAGGGAGACCGCCGTGTTGACAATATGTAACAAATTATGTCCTTGGTTTGAAGAGTACGTCGAGTTGTACACACTCATTAGGCTGTATGAGCGAATTGTGGAAATTGCTGGTAACGGGACCGAGGATACATATTCAGTAAAAAATCTGAAGCAAAAACTTCAAAAAAGTTATAAGGACCGTCTATTTTTGTAGAGGTGAGTGGAAGAAAAAAATTAGTTTGCATCCGTAACATAGATATTCACATTGTCAATGGAAAATGGTATGAAAGGAAAATGAGAGAATACTGAAGATGAGTCTTCAAGAATTGTCATGGGAAGTGCCAAAATCATGAGAGCCCAGATTAGGGAGATGTTCTGTAACATGGACTCTTATCCAACAAACAATGACATGTCATCAATAATAAATGTCAGTAGTTTCTTCCAATGGTGCTGCCATCAATTTCTGAAGACCATCATCAAGACAGCCATTCAAGTCAGTGGTTTGTTGAGACATGCAGTTTGTGTTACCACACTTGCTGTTTATGTTAGGTGGAACTTGTCTGTGTTACCAGACTTGCTGCTTGGAACTTGGCCACATATTTGGATGGAAATGATTGATCAATGAAGTTTTTAGACTGGGCTACTTTGTTTCCTATGATGGTTTAAACAGAATTCTAATTCTAACTTTGAGAATATCCTTTCTAAGTACCCGGACACAATCCTTCAGAGCCTTACAGACAGTCGACGATAACGTATGTGAATTAGACAGTTAAGAACACGACTTTATTCACTTCATGGCCGTAACTGCCGTATCTAAGACACTCGAGCAGCAACAACACAGTTGTATATCGGCCAGTCCAGCGTCATATGACCGTAAACATTGTAAAAGATATAAGACAGGTATTCCTATCAAGTGTTACAAAAAATATATATATATATTGAGCTCCAGTACCCATATTTTCTTACAGTTTCAACCAGCTGTGATTCACTCTGCTTGCAAGTTCTCCACTGAAAATGAGCCTCGGAGCAGTTGAGTGGGTTTTATTGACGTATCAACAGGATAGTACATGCCAACTGCTAATATTACAATTCTTTCAGTTATAGACTAGAAGCCTTCATATGACAGTTGTATGCATTCTCTGCCTTCATTTCTTAAATGTCAAGCTGAACAGCTACACATTCCTACACCAGACATCAACTTTGATTGACCGTTTTGGTGGAAACCTGCAGAAATTATCGGTGCCAATTCAATGGACGTAGCTTACAGACTGGAAGGTTTCACAGTACATGAACTTCTAGGGAAGCATCAGTAGTCTTATAAATGTTACTGGATTGTTCGTGTTACTGATTACTATTTACTCGGAAAGCTCGGTGTCACACATTCTTTCCGGAAAAGATGCTTTAAGAGAACACTTTCTTGTACACGCAGCATTGATGAGGAAAATTATCGATGCTATGCTCCTAGCAGATTATAAGTAATTGACTTCTCAGGTATAGGGCTCAGCTAATGTAGCAGAGGCAAATGAGGGAGAGATTACGCAAGAGGATTTGACTCTGTGGGGAATGAAGCCGATTTTTTAGATATTAAAGGAATTCTTGACAGCAGTACGTCTGATGTATTTCAAAATAATTTCCGTGATGTAGTGTAAGGATATGTACATGAGAAAATAGAACAGTCTGATGTGGGTGAAATAAACGTTTTATTTGTTTGTGTTTTTTGTTTTGTTTTATGGCATATCAACATCAATAGGTCATTTAATGCCGACAACTATTTTTTTCTTAGTAGTATTTTTGTTTTGTCAAAAATCTATTTTTGTTAATTTTTTTTTTCCTCAAAAATATGTAATTGGTAATATAATTTAAAAAAATGTATTGCTGGTAACATTTTTTTTCAAAAACGTATTGCTGGTAATAGTTCTTTTTCTTCAAAAATTTATTTCTGGTAATAATTTTTGCAAAGTATTTCTGGTATTAAAACCTATTTTTACACTTTTATAATGCTTTTTACCTCAGTTTGGGTGTTAACTATTTGCCCATAGCTGGGTGCCTAACAGGTGCTACCATTACGGGTCAGGGTGAACCTGGGAACACCAGCAATTAAGAGGTGGTTCCACACTACTCAAATCCTCCTGATCAGAGTCTTTGCTGTTGGATCTAGTTTATAGTTTTACCCCGGACGCGGATTTAGTTTATCGTCATACCCAGGATGCGGATGTAGTTTATCGTCATACCCAGGACGGTAAAATAACTGGGTTAATGTCTATTGAAACGGATGGAATTTGGACATGGCAGGCTCATTCAATTTTCCGTAACGATAAGTTTTTAAGACCTCTGCGATTTTATACTGCATAAAAACACACACACACAAATATATATATATATATATATATATATATATATATATATATATATATATATATATATATATATATATGTTTTTGCAGTGATTATTCTCTATAGATTCAAAAATATTTTTCAGAGCGTATTAAAACTGGATTTCAAATCCCGTGTTTCCGACAACAATTTCACTTCAGGCCATGTTCATCTCATTAACATATCGATGACCAAAAGCGTTCACCGTGTTGATGTATGTGTCGGCTTTTCATAGCGTTTCTCTCAGAATATGCCAAAATATTTGCTCGCTGATACGATTAAAAATAAATTAAAAAAAAAAATTTAAAAATAACATTTCTAGTGGCATGAGGAGCCAGCAATTCCCCGCCTTTGCCTACCAACCCATTTCGTTTTATCTTCGCTACATCCCAATTTGCAATCATTAAACGAATAATTGATTTCATAACCGGCCGCGAGATGCCTTTTCAAACATTCAAAATAGGCTTGTTGCAAAGGAAGCATTCTAATATTATGAAAAATTGATGTGGTCATAAGCTTATTCAGAGGTAGATGTACTTTTAAGTATTCGCGTGAATTTGTTAATATATAAATATTCATTCTGTACATAATTACAAACCAACAGTATATATATATATATATATATATATATATATATATATATATATATATATATATATATACACACACACATATATATATATATATATATATATATATATATATATAAAAGAGAGAGAGAGACAAGAGAGGTAGATAATATATACATATACATATATATATATATATATATATATATATATATATATATATTTATATATATGCATACATATATATATGGAAAATGTATATATATATATATATATATACTTAAAAATCGAGAACAAAAAACGTAGACGAAAAATAAAAGTAATATAAATAAAACATCTAAAGCAATATATAAGTAAAAAAATAAGTAAACAAATTAACCAATTAGCACATATGAACAGAAATAAATATAATAATAATAATAATAATAATAATAATAATAATAATAATAATCAAGAAATAATGAATAAAAATATCTACAAGTGACTCCATTCGGATCCGCATTTATTTCTACTAAATTGCCTCTAGAATAATTTGAACCATAACTGTTATCGCCCCCACCCCTAGCGCAAATAATCACTTGCCTAATACTATGGACCTTCTATCCATAATGCACCATTGGCCAGCATAGTTAAATAATCGTGTCAAAACACAACCCACTTGTCAAGAATATTGCGATCATGCAAGAATCACATTGTCCCCAACGAGTGATTGACTTCAGTGAGGCGATTTGATCTTTTCACTAAACTTAACCAACCTTTAATTTAATGGTAGGATGTATAGTTCTTGAGAGAACTATACGTCCTACCATCATTCATTATTTGCAGCCACACTCTTGACGGCATAATATATAGAGCGGACACAGCGCTGACAGTCTACACAGAAATTAAACTTCAGGGCCTCCTACAGAATGTATTAAAGAAAGCGAAAGAAAAGATTCAAATTTAATTAGAATTTAGCAAAATCAAATCCAACATAGTACTCATTTGACACAGAAGGTAATGTCTATGAGCAACCCAATAATCGATAAATGATCATATATTATTTTTTTACGTTGCTACATTTAATAAAAATGGTAAACCTATTTTGGGACCCTTTTTTTCATTTCCCTTTTTCATAACTCGTATTTAGTTTTGTTTTATCGCTCTTTGAATTAGGGAGGACTTATAAAATAACAACGCAACAAGATATTTAATTGAATGAAGATTTTCTTTATTTCATTTTCACTGTAAAACTATTACGAATAACGTATTTTTTGTAAAATAAAATTTTTGTTTATAATCTATAAAAACGATATCGTTACTGATTTTATAAAATTATTTTGTAAACTAACAATTCATTCATAAATATTTAGATTAAAATTAGTATGGTAGTGATGTTTTTAAATTCCGAATACGGTTAGCACGTTGTGGCTTTGTTCATAGTTAATATTGTTAAGATCACAGCTCCATCAGAACACATTTAAACACACACTCAGATTTACCCGACACTATTAGGAACATACTAGTAGAAAATACAAATATATTAACTGCATCCACTTGCAAAAAAAACTAAAATATTGGAAGCTCTAATAATAAAAAAAGAAAAAAAAGCAACTTTTAATATTAACTATGAACAAAGCCACAATGTTGAACAACTGTATTCGGAAATTAAAAACATCACTACCACACACTGAACATACACAGAACGCACACACTCTACTAAGCTGATAATGGAATCATCCTTGATAATGGCTAAAGGTATAGCCGAAAGCGCTCGGAAATATAGAACATTCGGACAGTTCTTACACACCCTTTGTCCAGAAAAGAAAGCTCTTGTAAGAACACAAGAAAAATTAAATAAAAAGCTCAACCGTAGTTCCTTATCTGTCGTTTTTAATGAAACATGCATAAATGAAGGATTGTTGCCTAAATATACAACTATATATATATATATATATATATATATATATATATATATATATATATATATATATATATATAATGGAGAAATAAATATTCGTACACATACAAAATTTTGATTTGTTGGATTTCCGATGGGGTGCGACACGAATGAGTCCAACCTTTTATTGTCGATAACTCCAAAGCGATTTTATCAAAATTACTTTGTTATTTTTGAATTAAGCATGCACATTTACACTTAAATGGAACTGTTCCGGAAATTTTTATGAGAAACTGGACCCGAAACTATTTTCTGTCACGCTATCAAACAAATGAACAATCAAACTTTTCATATAATTAAATGTACAGAGATGCACAATAATTAATATGTTTAGAAAACAGAAAAAATGCTTTAATATAAATAAATCCCATTTATCAATTTTAATGGGTGAAAAGAAAGTATTCTTACTATGCAAATTTCAGAATTTAAAGCTTTTACATTGCTTTATTACTCTAGATTATTCAAATGGAATATTATAGAAGGTTTCAATAATGCTATCAGTAGTTATTTTTAGGCTAAGAAATAAAAAAATCTCAGTACATTCTGTATTCGATATTCGTGCAAGAAGGTTACGATCATTGCAAGAGGTAAGGAAT
The DNA here is from genome assembly GCA_903632075.3 of Acanthosepion pharaonis. Taxonomy (NCBI): domain Eukaryota; kingdom Metazoa; phylum Mollusca; class Cephalopoda; order Sepiida; family Sepiidae; genus Acanthosepion; species Acanthosepion pharaonis. The sequence continues at coordinate 141,360 of CAHIKZ030001434.1, read as the reverse complement.
TGACAAATTCGCAAAAAGAACTAATTCTTAAGCTCTGAAATGAAGCTAAAAGTTAGAGGAAAATCTCAGACAACCTGAATATTACATTTACTACCATTAGTTCATTAAAAACTCAAAACTATTGAATACCAAAGAAGAACAGATGATCCACAGTAAATATTTTTCAAGATCTTCGAGGAAATTAATGCTTCAAATTAAACAAAATATAACAATTACACGACAGTTGTTGCCGGATGATTTACTTTCATCGGAAATCATTGTCACTAAACGGACAATAAGCAAAGAAATTCATAAGAACAATCGAAGGTCATGCTACACTCGGAAAACTCCACTGCTATTGAAAAGACACAGAGATGCCAGGTTGAAATTCCTTCGTGCACATAAAGATAAATAAATAATCGTATTATGGACAGACGAAAACAAAACTGAGTTAATTGGACGTAATTCTAGATATCATGTATGACGGAAATATGGCGATGTTTTCAAACAAAAAATACACAGTTCCAACAGTGAAATTTGATGGTGGCAGCATCACGGTTTGGGGAGGTTTTTTTTTCAGCAAAGATTTCTGGCAACAAATAATAGTTGGTAGAATGAATGCCGCAGCATATCAAAATATTTTGGAAACAAATTTAATGATTTCGATTGAAAATTTTTAACTTCCTCCAGATTGGATCTTGCAACAAGATAAAGATCCTAAGCAGATTGCAAAATCTACGAAGAAATGGCTTGTTGAAAACAATGTAAATATCCTGAAATGGCCATGTCAATCCCCAGATTTGAACAATTGAGAATCTGTGGCGTTATTTGAAAATCAAATCTAATCAATAGCTCCAACAAAGATACCGGATCTGAAAACCATATGCGTAGAAGAATAAAACAAAATATCAACTAAAATTTGCAAATCATTAAATGAAAATTACAAGAAGAGGATGGTTCCTGTAGAAGTGAATAATGGTTATTCTACAAAGTAGTAAATAAAGATTATGTATTCTTCTTTGGTATTGTACGAATAATTTTTCAGCCATTAAGATTATTAAAGGAGCTTATTTCTATTAAATCATTCTTTCTGTTTTCTATGCATATTTAGTCATTATGCATCTGTGTACAGTTATTCATGTCAAAAGTATGTTTATTCTGTAGTTGGAAATACAATAAACATTTTGCATGTGTAAAAATATTTGTAGCCCCAAAACTATATATATATATATATATATATATATATATATATATATATATATAGATAGATAGATAGATAGATAGATAGATAGATAATATTAGTGGTAAATATACACATACATATGCAAACTATATAAATATATATATATATACACATACATACATACGCATACATATATATTTGTATAAAAAAAATCCAAGAGGATAGAATCCAGCTAGAACTCAATGTCCAGGACAGAGTAAGGATTTAGCGTTTAAAAAAATTTATTATTATATATATATATATATATATATATATATATATATATATATATATATATATATATATATATATATATATATATATATGATATTGTACGAATAATTTTGAGTTATTAACTTTTAAAGAAATTTTACGTAGACTAGGTTACATTTGTCATTCGCATACGTTGGTGACTTCATCAACGTGACCTTGGGGGAGGTGCTGCGAAACCACGCGACACTGTATAGGAGAACTTGAAACGTTACAACAGTGAAAGGTCCGACGGCTGTAGAAGCAAGCGAAGGATATTTAGAACATTTTTTAGGAGTTTCTCTGTTGAGATAAAATATTTCCTTTTGGACATGTTTATATGCACATTTCAATCGATTTAGAGTCAGCATCCCACTCATAAAAGTAAATCAAAATCCCCCCCCGTAAAAAAAAAACATATAGGGAGGCTCCAAATACACATCTCGGAATTTGGAAGGAAATCCATTCATTGCTTTGTGGCTTAAAAACAAACGAAGCTTTTTTTTTCTTTCTCAAATTGAAATGTACCAAAGATATTTTCGAAATTTTAAAATTAGGCAACAGCGCAAAGCATTGTCTAATTTGTCTCTGAACGCCAGATTAAATTTCTTATAAGTTCTAATATATACAGTTTTTAATAAGAAGTTTCATGGAATTTTAAATATCTAATTCCATTAAGAAAATTCACGTATTAAGAACTCTAGTATGTCATCAATATAAGGAAATACGAATTTAATGGGCAGCGGGAATTTTGGATAAAAAAGGAGATGATCTGCTATGAGCTCTCTAGGTAATGAATTCCCCTAATAGATAAGAAACAAGCTTTTTACTCTATGTACCAATTGAATGACAAACGATCTCGTTGTATCAGAGGATTTACATAAGAGGTGGCCTAAGAGCCACTCTTCAGATTTGAAGCTCAAAGGATGTCAGTGGATTTCCCCTCACAAGTCAGTTGTCAAACTAGCTCGAGTTAGGATAGGCATAATCAAGAAAACTGGATGATAGGAACTGATATAAACTCCCGACACAGAGGGGAAAAAGGAATTCCCAATCATCCTTGCTAGAAGATCAAACTTTCCTAGACATTTCGCGAAACTATCCATGGACAAAATTTAGTTGACGGAATCTAGATGTGGATAAGTATCTATTTTACGCATGGAAACGTTAGTCACATATTCTTATCAGACGTTACTGTCATTATCTATCAGATATTTCTCATAATTCTTTTACAAATTCTAGCAGTAAATCGGAAAATGTTTCCAGACAATTTACAAATGACAATAAAGGTGAAAAAAAGTGCTTCTTTTTTAAAATAGCATCAGTCAAGATATTTCTAGAAAAAAGACTCGGGGACTGAATCGGGCGTTAAACGAACGAATTCAAAGATCGACAGAAATAGTCTGAATTTTTATCATTAGTGGTATGACGTAACCTCATAGAGTAATAGATAGCGGCTTGGATTGAGGAATCGGAGAGCCGAGTTCAAATCCCAGTCGGATCCATCACATTCACTTACGTGTTGATACCTTTAGAAAAATTACGAATCCTCTTCTTCTAAATAGCAGACTAGATTCTATAACCTTTGGTAGACACCGGTCCAAGAGAACAAAACTCTGAATTCAAAACCGGCTTGGAGAGGGTTGGGTTTCGTCAGGCTACCTTGCCTAAGAAACCCCACTTCTACTGCGGTTGTAATACATGTGCTGCACCTGCAGCCCTGATAGGTGACACGATTCGCGATCGATCGAACCACTGCGGAATCAATGGATATTTTTTACCTGACATTATTTGCTAACATTAAAAAAAAAAAAAAAACACACACATTTTTAATACTCTCGATTGCGTAGCTGGTTGTCGTTAAACATGTCAGCAAAGGAATCCTTAGAAATGAAAATTTCAAATTTGAAAAATCTCCTCTATACAGACTTTGAATTAATTATTGTAATACAGTCTAAAAGGTGTTATGTGTTACGGTAACACTATTCAAAAAACAAAATTGAAAAGCATTCAAACCTGTTCCAGAAGGATGGCGTCATTGTAGCAGACTTTCTCGGAAAGAAAGTTGTCTTATTAGGAATCAGAATGGAATGAACCTATATCTCTTACTCATTTCTCTTTAAAAACGAATCCAGCATGTAATGAGAAATATGGTGCAAAGCGTATTATTACTGATTGTAGTGAGGTTACTCATTGATTTCAACTATTTTATGACCGGAAGAGTTCAGAGGACCTTTTCAAGAAATTAAAATTAGAGACTACCGTAGCCTACTGGGAAAAAAAGGTCGTTTTATAGCTCAGAATAGAGCACTAACTCATTCCGTTCGAAAAGAATAACTGACATAGTTGATATGTCTTTAAAACAGCACAATCAACCAATCAATAGTTGTAATTCACAGTTCTAAAAAAGAAACTGTCGCATAGATTGTTCAACTGTCGAACTCTCTGCCTCGGCAGACAGGAACTCGAACGAAGCTTTGCCGCAGAGCAAAGTTTCGTCCGGGGAGGTAGACAGTCCCTGAACCCGTCTAGGCGGATTCAAAGGGAATATTTTTGGCCGAACCTACGGGCTCAGAGAAAGGCCCGTTAAACTAGGCCTTGTGCCACATACATTACTTGTGGGGGGACTGTTAAATATAACAGTTCTTAAAAAGGAACAGTGATATAGACTGTTCAGCTGTCGAACTCTCTGCCTTGAGCAGAGAGGAACCCGGACGAGGCTTTGCAGAAGGTCAAAGTTTCGTCTGGGGAGGTAGACAGGCCCTGAACGCGTTTATACGGGTTCTAAGGGAATATTTTTGGTCGAGCCTACATGCTCGGAGAACCCCCGGTAAACTCGGCCTTGTGCCACATACACCCGCGTGGAAGGGGCAGTTAAATATTTAGGGAACAGTGATCTAAACTGTTCAACCGTCGAACTCTGTGCCTTGAGCAGAGAGGAACCCGGACGTGGCTTTGCTGAAGGGCAAAGTTTCGTCTGGGGAGGTAGACAGACCCTGAGCCCGTTTATAAGGGAATATTTTTGGCCGAGCCTAAATGCTCGGAGAAACCACAGAAGACTCGGCCTTGTGCCACATGCATTACTCGTGGGAAGGTGCTATTAAATATTGACAGTTCTTAAAAAAATCTGGGCGTCTACTCCAGTATGGATATACAGAAAACAACGTCATTTGTTGTACATAAATTATTAATACCTGTATGGAACAAAATTATATTTTTTTATATTTAAAAAAAAGTAATATAATTAAAATATCCGTGTCTACGTTCCTATGCAGAATAATCAGATAGCCTAAATTCGTATCTCGAATAAATCACTTTTCATACAAAATACCAGAAAGTAATATCATGTAAAAATTACGTTTGCAAAGTCTGCCCCGCCTGTCTTTTATATAACTTAAAACCATTGTTTTGAGTTGATAATGCTTTTCTTTGTCATTTAGAAGTGTTAACAACGAGATATTTTAATTTGCACGCGCAAAATCCCACACGTGTATTTCTAGACATCGTTTCTCGCTAGAAAACTTTAGGTCAATTTGGAATGCCATTAACGCATAATTATCGATTTGTCTGGGTGGGGCTGTCCAATTAGGCGCGCTATTCACCCCAAGTTTCACGATCGGAAATAACAATAATATAAATTCAATTTTTGACTTTCCAACTTAATAAGCATGAAATTAAATTTTGACACGCCAATTTACTGATATCTTTATTTTTTTAATTCACTTGATCCTCGTCTTTATTTTTCGGTTTTTCCTATTTTTTTTTATTTTTAAACCCTTGTTTTTTTATATTTTTATTGAATTTTCCTCTTCTTCTGCCATCCTTCATCTTACATAATTTTTTTCACGTCCTGCCTCATCAGCAGCATCAGCATCAGCATCTTCTTCGTTAATTTTTCTTCATTTTTTAATATTTTTATTGCATTTTTCTCTACTTCTGCCATCGTTCATCTTACATAATTGTTTTAATATGATCATCATAAACATCAGCACCACTACCACCATCTGCAGCATCTTCTTCTTCTTCTTCTTCTTCTTCATTAATTTCTTCATTATTTTTTTCTTTCATTTTTAAATATTTTTATTGCATTAATCTACTCTTTTGCTATCCTTCACATTATATAAGTTTCTTGCTCGTTGTGAATCCTCCTGATCCTCATCAGCGCTGTCATAATTATCTTCTTCTTCTTCTTCTTCTTCTTCTTCTTTTTCTTTTTCTTCTTTTTTTCTTCTTCTTCTTCTTTATCTTCATTATTTTCCTTTCTTTATTTCTTTTTTCTTTAACACCTTTTTATTTTATTTTATTACATTTCCCCTCTTTTTCTTGTCATGTTTCATCATCATTATCGTAATAATATTTTTCTTCTTTTTCTTCTGCTTCTTTATTCATTAATTATTTTTTCCTTCTTTATTTCTCTTTGTTTTTTTTATCTTCTGAGTCTACTACGTACGTAACACTTCCATTTATTCTTTCTCCAACACATCTTCAATTATTTCCTTGTTTTATTTTAAATTATTCTTTTATTCCTTTGTTCCGAATATTTCCTTCTCTCCACGATACATGCTTTGTAATTTTCAGCATAATTTCTATTTTCCATTTACTTAATTCAATTTTTATGTCATCCCTATTTTTTGTTTCATAATAATTTTTTGATTTGACATCAAACATTTTTTTTCTTCTTCAAAGAAATGTAAGTTCCAGTTTTGAAAGATTTTCCTCGAAGAAATTTCTTTCCTAATAAATCGCAACATTTGTTCTTGTTATTACTTTGCCTAATAATATATTTATAATCTTTTATTCCATCATTAATTTACCCATATATTTCTATGGAAATGTTTTTACTGTAACAGCAAAAAAACGAAAATTTGTAACACATTTTTAAGGCAAAAGTATTAACATTTTTTGAACACGTAGAAAAAAGCCACTTCCAGTAAAATATTTACCTTATTATTATTATTATAAGCTGTAGTAGTAGCAGTAGCAGTAACAACAGTAGTAGTAGTAGCAGTAGCAATAGCAGAAGTAGCAGCAGCAGCATTAGTAGTAGTAGTAGTATGTAGATTGTAATGTATCTTTGAAGATCTTTAAAAGAAACTATCAAAATACAAGGATTTTCAAGTAAAAAACTTAAAAATGTGGTTTAATGAGGACATTAAAAATTCCAGTTGTAGTTTGAGTCCTCACATTGATTCGAAAATAGTTCCGCTAGACATATTAATGACATTCCTGGTAGCCTATGTCTTAAAGAAATACAAAAAACCGATGTACTCAAATTACAGCTCACACATTACAAAGAGCTTTATCTATTTAAAATATGTGTCATCTTAGTTTTTTTGTTTTTTTAGTGGAAAATATCATGAATTTATTTCTAACCTTAGTTCTGTTGTCGGAACCCAGAAGGAAAAGTGTATACAACAGAAATCAATAATAATAATAATAATAATAATAATAAGAAGAAGAAGAATAATAATATGTGGTAATCCACGTGTGCTGCGTCCTGGGTATGACCATAACCTACATCCGCGTCCTGGGTATGATGATAAACTACACCCGCGTCCTGGGTAAGACGATAAATTACATCCAACAAAAAGGCCTCTGATCAGGAGTCTTTGAGAAACGTGGAACTACCTCTTAATTTCCGGTGTTTCCCGGTCCACTATGACCCCAGTTGGTTTCATCTGTTAGGTCCCCAACTATGGGAAAATAGTTAACACAAACTGGGTTTGAAACCCTTCAATACATTTTTTGACGAAATATTATTACCAGCAAAACATTATTACCAGCAATTAATTTTTGAAGAAAAAAAATATTACCAACAATACATTACTAAAAAAAAAAAAACGAAATAATAGTACAACAATAAAAATCTTGTCGACATTAAATAACCCATTGAGGTTGATATGCCGTAAAAGAAAACAAAACAATCAATGTGTTCTCTCTCTCTCTCTCTCTCTCTCTCTCTCTCTCTCTGTCTGTCTGTGTGTGTGATGATAATGATCTTATTTTTTTACGTCTGTATTTGTTAGAACGAAAATAAAAGTGAACACTTATTGGGATGGCCAAGACGAATTCCAAAAGCTAAGCAGAGTATTACGAGACAGGTGTACTGAACTGTTACGTGTTCTGTACTCCTGTATGACAGCTAATAATCGTATTATTATGTCATCAGATATCATTAATTTATCCAAAAATAAATAAACAGGCCTTGGAGCTTTCGTTGGCTATTTTGTGCATCACATATTTGTCAAAATGTTTATACATATATGATTGTTTCTCTTTCTTGTATGTCCCGAAAATTTGTTCGAATTTAAAAAAAAAATTCTCTCTCATTTAATAATTTACTTGTATCTCTAACTTTTGGTTTTATGATCTGCGCCGTTTATATGTTTATACATTCTCTTTCCTTGATTGCAGAAGTGAAGTTTGGCCTATATTAGAAAATTCGTTTTCTATAAGTTGTTAGTCATATTATATTAACTATTAATTTATTAGTACATTTTTTTTCCAGTACTGCTTCTATCGTTTTGTTACAGTTTCATTTTGTACTACATAACGCGGTTCATCGTTCTTCTAAGTGATTTCTTTTTCCATATTATTCCGCGGGCTAGTTTTCAAAACTGTTTTCATAATTTTATTTTGCAAGCTGCTTTGATGTTAATATTAGCCAACGTATTTTTTTTTTTTTTGCCTCATCAACGTCCCCGCATTATTTTACACCAGCGAAGAAGATGTAATTGAGATCTATTATATAGATATTTGCATTATGTAAAAAATAAAAAAAATAAAAACATAAAAAATAAAGACCGCTGACTTGTATGGTTGCAGCATTCAAGCATTTCTTTCTCAGAAGGAATGCTTCGGATTTGTTCCTTATTTTTTAATTGATTTCTTTTGCATTTGCATTTGAGACTTTTTTTTGCGTTGGTTGACGTTTCTGCACGTTGTCTTTTGTATTTCTATCTGGGTTTATCTTATCAAATTTTATTTCTTCACTTATAAGGTTTATGGTATGACGATTTTCCTTCGTCGGTGAATTTTATATTTCTCGATTTTCTTACAGATTCCTTACAGTTATTCTTATAATTCTTCTTTGATTTAGTATTATCTGCAGGTTTCGAAATGATATATATATATATCGGAAAGATAAGTTGAAAAGTTGACCGCTTGCGTTCGCTGACGTTTACCGGACGTTCGAGAACAAGCGGCAACAAGTCCGAGATGACGGTTAACATTCAATGTAAAGAATACATCAAAGGAAACAAATGACAATGCTTGAAGTTCATGGAAATTAGAAAGACAAAATTTATTTACAATAAAAACCAAGAAACAGAATAATAGATAAAATTGTAGTAATAATGTTTTTTTAGTGCTATGAGAATTTTCGCAGCCATTTAACATGAAATATATAAAAAGGTGATTCTTGTACTTACATTATAAGCAGGGGGACAGAAAAAAAAAAGAAAAGATTACTGAGATATTTTCATCTTAGTCTTAACTGTTATACTTTTTATAATAGTTTTAAACGACCTCTAGATTCCTTAAACTTTTTATTTAACCCCTTAAATTTTCGGCACACTCTGCCATAGATATTAAAAAGCAATTTTAGGCATACTGCAAACTGCTTTCTTCTTAAACCGATAACCGCATCGTTTCTGTTGCAGCTTAGTTGCTATGAAGGCGTCACCAACTCTCTTAGTGAGTTGAAGGAGGAAGGGATGATGACGTCACTCTACTTCTATCTGTTAGGCACGCTTCTAGAGTCTCCTGCCGAAAACTGCTGAACCCCCCCAAAAAAAAAAAAACGCACGAATTCACCTGTTTTATGCCTCTCTAAGGAGTCCAGATGAGTGTCGAAAAGATCATATATGACCAAATAAGAAATGTTATCCTTTCTTTCTTTTTGCCGCCAAATGAACTTAAAAACAGACGGTAATTAAAACGTCTACTAAATTTGATACTTGTATAAATTATTTTTTTGAATTTTAAACATACATACGTAAATAAGTCAAACATTTTATTATTTTAATTTTAATTTGCAATATATAATCATGCACCCACCCGCAGCTTAGAGGCAGAACACAATCCACGTTGCTTCGATTGCTCCAATCACAGCTGACAGCTACGTCTTCCTTGCGAGGCAGATAGATTCCCAGGCATAGTCTCGCGAGTGTCAGCTACATGGAGGACAACTTGAGCTACTACTTGGGATATTTCTACGTATTGCATTGCCAGGTATTGTTGCCTCTTTATTTTCACTTGCACCGCCGTTCACAATTTTCCTATCGCAAAATACAAGTCCATCAGGAACCATTCTTGGCTACTCTTATGCATATGTGTAATATCACGGCGATTGCCCTCCAACCACAGGCCATTCATGATGTTCCCATTCCTCATGAGATTCAAATTATTATTATTATTATTATTATTATTATTATTACATTGATTACTTTTTTATACCTATTTTATTGCGGGTTCCAACCAGTGACCTAAGGTCGGAAATGGCTGCATGACATTTTCCAATAATCATTTTTGTAAAAAAGTAACAAAACAAAAACAATAAAAAACAAAGTAAGATCGCACACAATTTAAATAAAGCTCTTCGTAATACGTGAGCTATATTTGTGTGTACAATTTATTGTATTTGATTTTATGCATGGGCTATCAGCAAACACTTTACTAAGTCTGTCGGAACCATTTCCAATCAATCTCGGGGCCCCAACTGCAATTGGAGTTATTGCTGTCATAATGTGCCACGTTTTTCTGATTTCCAGTACAAGATTATTGTTTTCTGATTTTTAAAGATTTTATTATTATTATTATTATTATTATTATTATTATTATTACTAATACTACTACTATTTTATATTTTGTCACAGTGAATATTTTAGAATACTCAGGATAGATTAATTAATCTGTCAATTCACTAAAATTGAAATCAGACAACAGTTTCCTCAAAAGAAACGCAGTGCTTTAAAAAGCCGATTTTTGCATAACTCCAAGTCGGTATGACATCCACAGCTGGCCAAGTAAGGCACACAGTTTTAATGGGACTGACGCCAGTTCGCCAATCTCTACTGAAATCATTTTGACATTTCCTTTCTGCATTCAAAGTTAATATGGTGACTTTATGTAATACAGAAATATCCGGACGGTCATAGTGCTTCACCGTAATTGTCTGAAAATAATAGTCACAAAATATTTTGCGCTTTCCAAATTCTTTAATTTTTCTAAAAGGAAAATGCTGGTACTAATTTTTTGCTACCTAGCATCTATTCATTCGGTATAATAACTAATGTAAATAAAGGCATACGAAATCAGGGCGCCTATTTTATACGTTTTAACTGACATTTTCAGGTGAGTCATTATTATTATTATTATTATTATTATTATTTCCTTTGGTTTATACTAATTTCTTTCCGTGTTCCGACCAGAGACCTAAGGTCAGAAATGGCAATATGACATTTGCCACTGAACAGTTATGAAAAAAGACTGCACATATTTTACATAGATAAAGTCTTTCGTAAGTTGTGGCTGTACTTGTGAGTACAATTGTTGTATTTCTTTAAGACATGGGCTACCAGGGATTCTTTCAAGCAATCTATTTCAATCTATTCCAATCAATCCTAGGGTTTCGACTACAACTGGAGTTTTTAATAATCTCATGTGGTACAATTTTGAGATTTCGATATACATCCAATACTACGTCTCCCTGAACCGAAATGGCCTTATACACTTCGTTCATCTTTGACTTCTAATTATTCTTGGGAATCTAAAATTTCTTTCTTGGTTTTCGATTTCTTCTTATAGAGGACAAAGATCTGTGTTCATTTTCCTCATCCAATTCCTCTTCCGATCCATGCTCATTATCATTCATAGATTTTCCGTTTCATTAATGGATTCATTAGTCCCCCCACTTTCCTGTTTTTCAAGATTAGATTCTTCATCCATTTCTATATCTTCAGGTCCATTCTGCTTCTGAATTGATCCGAGCGAGTCAGTACATTTGTTTCCAGTATTCGTTAATATTGTCTTGTGTCCTTCCTCTACTAAAACTTTCGCCCTCTCTAGATTGGATTCTTTGTCTTTTTAAACCATACACTTTCACTTGTTGAAAATGACATTGTTATGAGAGCTTTAATCTGTCTACCCATTAATGCGAAAGGACTTCGTTGGCTGCCGGCATATGGAATTGTTTTATAGCTTAACAGTAATCTCGGTGAGTGGCTATCTATATTATCATTTTGGGTGCTAAGGTGGTGTTTTATACGGGACACATTCAATACGCTTTGACGACGAGCACAAAGGTTCTTCACAAAATTCTGGCGCGTTATGTGAGACCAATGTTTTAGGCACCCCATTTCTTTGAAAATGTTATTCTTAATATTTATTTTACATTGATGGCTATTCTGTCAGCAACTGACAAGTTTGTTTTTTTTTAATTCGTCTTTACTCTAATCACCTATGAATATTACTTCGAGCCAACCTGAAAACGACTCTACTAAATTTAAAAATAGATCTATGTCTCTCATATGATCAATGTGTACCGGAGCCCATGTTTCCTTTTCTTTTGGCCAAGACTGCATCTCGACAATATCCTGGCCACCACGCTTGTAATTTTAATCTCATTTGTGTCCTTGTTATACCACTGTTATAGTGGAACACATCTATTCTATAGTTAATAGACTGTGCCACCTATAATAAGTAGGAGTAGTAAGAGTAACGGGGAAGTCGGTCAGTCAGTCAGTCGATATCGAACGACAGTTAGTCGAATACTAAAGTATCATTGACCATAACTAGATTACTCTGTGTTATACCTATTATACCATGTTTCTAACGTTTTGTACGTCGAACCTATTTTAGGACCGACTTAGTACAAATACAAGCTTCCAAACTACAATGTACATCATCGTGTACAACTTTTAGTACTCCTTTTCTTAATCTTTCTGAGGCTATTATAATATCTCCATTGCATATTATGCCTTTCTTCTACGGTTAACTTATACCTTGATAATTTTCAGGGTCTTTCTGCCCTTGAACAATTGATCTCTGTTTTTCTTTTTATTCTATCTGAAATTCTACTTAACAATGGATATTGTATGTTTTCTATTTTGAGACTATGTAGGGGTAACACCTCCTTTTCAATCAATTGCAATATTAAAATACGTCTTCTGAATTTTAAAATATTTCTAATTTTTTACTGTCAAAATTCAATTTGGATAACGCATCCACGTGTGGAATAGTGTTCTCCTTTAGGTATATGATGAAGAAATCAAAGGACATGAGTTTTATAGCCCATCTTAAATTTCTAGAAGATGTGAATTATTGTTAATTCCTTCCTAAAGGTTGATAATCGTTAGTAATAATTTTCTTCCAAACAAAAAAAAATCGAACTCCTTTTGTACTCCATTCTATTGATAATGCTTCTTTCTCCATATTTGATTAATTAGCTTTAGCTGATGTTAATTTTCTCGACGGGTACATTATTATATGACCTTCTTGAGACAAAAGTGCGTCTACAGTGTGTTCACTTGCATCCGTAGTCAATGTCAATTCTTTTTTTTGATCAAAGATTTTTGCAATCTTTATATTTTGCCTTTGAGTCCATTTAAATTCTGTATTCTTTTTCCATAATTCTACAAATGGTTCTATTATGTCACTTCATCTAGGTAGATATTTCCTATAAAACCCCAAAAGCGATGCTAATTCCTTTTTTTTATTTAGATACTTCCGATATTCTATTTATCTGTTTATTGTCTGGTGAAATCCTTCTTTTGATATTTGGTGTCCCAAATACGATATTTGTCGCAATTTAACTCATATTTATTTCTATTCATCATCATACCAGCATTTCCTAATTCGTTTAAAACTTGTTAAGTTTTTTTTTTAATCCTCCTTACTCTAATCACCTATGCCTATATCGTATTGATACATGATTTATTTTTACCCCCTCAGATAGAACTTTTTCAATTGCCTTTTGAAAAATATGGCTTTAATTCTTGACTCCAAATAGAAGACGAGTCCATCTTAGTAAGCCTATCGCCGGAGTAAATATAGTGATTTCTTTAAATTTTCTGTCAATTTATGTTTGGTTATATGCCGATTTCAGGTATTTCATTCCTACTAATTCATAACTTGCTGAACATATCCCATGAGTCACATCTACTTTGTAATTCCCGCATATCCTCAAATCGTCATTGGGTTTTCGTATCTCAACAGTTGGTGAAGCTCAACTGCTGCCATCTTGGGTAACTTTTTCCAATATGCCTTGTTCTACCATTTTCTTTAGTTTTGCAACTACCATAGGTAGAATGTGAATAGACATTTTTCGAGATTAAAAATAGATCAAGTGATTATTTTTTAGACGAATACTAGATTTATAGCCTTTTAACTGTCCTATGTCAGGTTCTTCTAACTTTATACAGTTTATTAATTTCGCCATATCCACTTTTAAAACGTCAATTCCCAGGAATACATGATTTTGTTGTGCATTCTACAGCAGTGATTGGTATAATCTGAAAACGGTTTTTTTATCTCGAAATTTCCTTCAAAGGAGCCGAGAATTTTGATGAAAGATCCACCAAATTGTTCTAAATTAAGATTACATTTTTACTGCCGAAGCCAAAAATAAATCAGTAATTTCATTCACTTCTCCGAAGGTTTTCTTGTCCTTCAGATTCTTTACCCTATTCAAAGCTGCGAAACATCAAATCCACGTTTCTACGTGCGCCGGTTCATCCGACGCGGTTAGGGATCCTATTGGCGACGCCATATTGTTAGGAAGTAGAGTAATCTATGGAATAGAGGTTGTCAGTTTAACATATATTAACTCGACTGGCATTCGCTGTGGTGTTCTGCTTTTATAGCAGTATCTCATTTACATACAATACTACAGTCGACATATAAAATACCTTTTGCAAAGAATAATTACCGACATCTACCTCTTTTGTTTTTTATTATATATTGCGGATTTGTAGACTTGCTATATATTTATTTTAAATCTGAGTAAAAATTTGTGAAAAGTTGCTCGGAAAATGAGCATAATACGACCTTCCATTTTTGCCTTTAAATTTTCTTGCAAATTTCTCATGTTATAGACAAGAAAATAAGCTAATTCTTTTCGTTTTATTTCTTAAGTTCTTAACATTTTCAAACGGCTCTGTAATTATGGTTAATAAATTAAACGATTTCCTTAATTCACGGACAAAATTTGGACATTAATGTAGCTTCACACTCTATTTTTTGTTTTCTTTTCTTATACTCTAAAACAGCTATATCTACAATCTAAAAGACTTTTTTTCATCTTCATAAAAAAAAAAATAACACAACACAGTCTCCTTTCCTGGACAGGGCGATGCGTTCGCCTTCTAAATTCCGTAATAATTATTTTTATTCTCCAACACAGAAAGATTTTTATCTTTATAGCATTTGTATAGTTTTCAGTGAAGCGCCATTGATCTCTTTCTTTTTAAATTGATTTCCTACATTACGTTTTTTATCTAATTTCTGTTTTCATTTCAATCGCCGAACAGGCGATATTTGCAATTATGTTAAGTCTTATCAATTTCCGCTTTGGCTTAGTTCAATCTCAGACAAGTGGTCTCAGCTGCTATCACGAGTGCCGACGTCTCGTTTTTCAAGTGTTCACAGCAAAACTATACCCAAATCAGTCCATCTAAAATTCTTCATATTTTTCTTCCAACATTTCTTTGAAACACATTGTTTTGGCATTTTTGTTTCTACGTATTACATTCTTTATCCAAATTTTATTGTTGGTTGGTTAATTCCATTGCATTGTCTGTCGTAATCATTCACTCTTTGATCCCGTGCATTTGCTTTGATCTTGTGTAACTGAGTTCAAATTATTCTCAGGCGTTGCTCCTTTTTTCTTCTGTCACAAGTTTAGGTAAATAACACATCTGGTTCGTAAGACTTTAATCATGGTTAGAAATTATCTTCCTGTGATTTTAGTTTTAATATCATTTTATCGAATTTAGTAAAAAACAAAAATATTTGAATACAGACATTACGTAGGAAAAAGTCACTTTCTAATATGTTTTCTTCTATTTGATTTCTTCTCTTGGGAAACATTTTTCATTTCCTTTTGTGTTCTTGGATATTCTATCAATAATCAAAGATTTTTTTTTGTGTGTAATGAATCTATCAAAGTCAATAGTTTATAATATATTGTTCGAGAATAGTGTTCCGGATATGACGGCGCAATGATTATACTCGGGGAAAGAAAACACTTTCTCACAAGTACATTTCAGAAATGTAGGAATATGTATATCTTCCTTCGCGAGCATCTAGTTGTTAGAGGGCAGGGGATAATGGGTTTTATATCCGGTGTTGACAGCCAATATAGGAACAAGAAAAACTCGGGATTCAAAATTGTGTGTGGCTCTGGAAACTTATGTAATTGAAAGCCCGCTCAACTTAGGGGAATTGTGAACATGATTTTGATTTTGTGGATGTTGAAGTAAAACAAATGGGTCTAAGAAGATGGACATGTTTGGTAACGAACAGCAATGCTAAAGATGAAATATTACCATGATTTTTCATCGTGGCATCAAATCGAAAATTCTCCGACGTTTAACTGATTTTTTTGTTTTAATTAAATTCTTTTGATGCCTTAGAAATCTAGACGTTATTTTTCAATCATTATCCTGAGATACCCGGCTAAAAATAGGATGACGTTCACTGGCAAAGGAATAGCAAGTTTTCTTCATGCAACAGAAGTCACTACATTAATTTGTTTTTTTTAGATTAATGGCGTGCTTTTTTTTTTCTTTTATTCATTCTGGTCTTCATTTTCCGATGGTTTTTTTCATTTCCTTCTGCAAAGATCTCCAGAATCTTTCCAATAACCGCCAAGTTAAAGCTTAACAAATGTTTTCATCTTTATGGCGGATTTACGGCCACATCACGTTGAAACACCAGTTCTCCTACGATCAACGAAGTTAAGCAACATCGACCCTAGGCGGGTGACGGTTTGGGAATAACATGCTGTAAGCTTAGATATGCGAATGGTTTAATGGATAAAAAGCTCGGAATTGGAAATCGAGGTGCCGAGTTCCAATTCCAGTCTGGTTCGTTATATTCATATTCGCGCAAATACCCTTGATAAATATTTGAATCCACATTTGTTCCACACCAGCTTTGGGTTAATAAAACTTGTATCAGTAAATCATTATTATCTCAAAAAATAATTACAATCTTTAAACATTTTCTGGCTTTAAATAATATTTACTGTGTTGATAAACCGTAAAAAATCAATCAGTAAATCCTGCTCCTAAATAGTCCATTGGAAGCTTTAAATTAAGTCATTGCTAACGTCGCAGTAAAAAGAAAGACTTGATTTTTCCTATGTGCAGTCTCTATTCATATACTTATGGAAGAGGTAGGAATCTACCTCCCCCCAGTTATGGGTTAATTAGTAGGAATTTTATTATTAAATAATTATTAACTTCTAAAATTTGTTACAATATAATAATATGATATGACTTTAAATAACCTGCAACACGTTGATCCACTTCACAATACAAAAGAAATCAATCCATTCTGTCTTTGGCAAATGTCAGATAATTAACCATGATTACAAGCTCTTTCATACTTGTGCCGATCTATATCGCACACACACACATACATACATACACAAAGACAAATCACATACAACGACAAGCATTCATTGGTTAATAAATCACCACTACGTTATTATAGACAATTTACCAATCGCTCTATTTTCATGTAGTCAATTGTGTGCACTTTTGAGAGAAACGGATCCCAGAAGCTTTCTTAAGTCTCCCCAAAACTCGCTCGCTGATTAGTCAATTCCAACCAATCAGATCGTCTACACGTAAAGAATAACTCTTCCCGCGCAGCGATTTGGAGCCTACAGTCACTTATACAAGGAAGAAATTTTCTAAACTAATTATTGAGAATTCACTTGCCAAACGAATTCACGACAGTTGAAACCATGCGCCAACCTTCTCACTCACACCACCACTCACATGCTGAACATTCCTTATACACTCACATAATCTTTCCTTACGCAGCATATCTTCTGTGAACAATTATTACAAGAAACTCTCATGAACATTCTTCCAGTGAACTTTGAAACACAATTAATCGTTAAAGAGAGACAACTCTTGTTTATTTCAACCTTTTCTTACTTAAATGCATGATTTCTTCCACATCTTTGTTTAATATGTACATCTGGTTAAATACATATTTTGTGTGTAATGGTGTCTTTTGCTTGTCCTTTTCTATGTCAGTTTTGTTTCCTAAACTAAAGTTAAATTAATGTGGTGAAGTCCGCCACATACTCATTGATAGTTCTTCATGGCAACGTCTATTTTATTGATTAGGATTGGTGATCCATATTAACATTACTGTTAT
Source organism: Acanthosepion pharaonis (assembly GCA_903632075.3). Lineage (NCBI taxonomy): Eukaryota > Metazoa > Mollusca > Cephalopoda > Sepiida > Sepiidae > Acanthosepion > Acanthosepion pharaonis. The sequence goes on along the minus strand of CAHIKZ030001434.1, from coordinate 123,515 downwards.
GAATGGTGCAATAAAAAAAATGTGAATACTAATCTGGAGGATTTCAAAACGAAACAGCAACCTTTAAGTTTTAGTATTCTCTTTTGCTTTGTCATTATTTATGGATTCTTGCCGTGCTGAATAGAATTTACTTGTAACAAATTTCATGTCAGTGAAACTTAATTAACGAGGCAATCAGCCATCATTGCTGGTCTTAACAAGTGTTGAGGACGATCGATCACTTCAGATGAAAACGTAATCAATCAATTTGACTGAGATGGTCACAAGCTGTTAAAAACGATAGGCAGGTTATCAGATCAAGAGAAACATATAAGAGCTCTTCTCCAAATATTTCCGATCTCATTGGGACATCGAAACAAAAAAATATTTCAACATATCTTTTTGCAAAAAGTGAGTAAAACTTTTAGAAACTCGCTTTCAGAACATGTGCAAACAGCATTTTACATTTTTTTTTTATTTTGGTGGGGTGGTTTTTTATGAACTACACACTTGCGTTTCTTAAAAGTTATGCCCGGACTGCTCTTCTACTTACTCATAGCTTGTGGGGGGGGGGAGAAGAGGATTCATACCTTTCCCAAGGTTATTAGCATGTAAGTGCATGTAATGGATTCGATTGGAATTTGAACTCGGCTTTCCGATTCCTCAGTCTGGGCCGCTATCTATTACTCCATCGTGCTTTCGGTGAAGCTGAAATACGGATGCTAAAACTGTGATATATTTCAGGCATTAATTTCAACTCTTCTTATTAATAATTGCATTGGATTTTTTTTAGGTAATTGTTCAAAGATATATTCAAGAGTAACTAGTAGTGGCTTCTCTTGAAAATGGACCCAATTTGGTACCGTGGTGTTATTGAGTATCTGCAGAAAAAATTGTTTACCTTCCAAGAACATTCATAGTTTACCTTAAAAACAAAACAAAACAAAACAAACGTTGCAATTATTAATAAGATTTGAAATTAATTCATTAAATATATCACACCTTTAGCATCCGGGCATCAGCTTCACAGGAGGCTCGTGGAGTAATGGATAGCGGCCCGGATTGAGGAATCGTTGACCCAAGTTCGAATTCCATTCGAATCCATTACATTCACTTACGTGCTAATACCCTTGGGAAACGTATGAATCCTATTCTTATCCCCCAGCTATGGGCAAATAGTAGGACAGACCAGGTTCTATAGATTTAGATGGCAACTGGTTTACTGCAAAAAAGAAATGTCACCTACTGCGGGGAAAAAACTGCCTAGTCAGTCATGTATCGAAAGATAAATGATCGCCTAAGCGTGTATCACGCATGACACATAACTGAAAGATGATTTATATTTATTGATATGTCATCAACGTGAATCCCCTTCTTCTTCTCCCTGCCTTCGGCTATGGGTAAATAGCAGGAGAGACCGGGTTCTATAGACTTGGATGGCAACTAGTTTGCTGTAGAAAGAAATGTCACCTATTGCGGGAAAAATCTGCCTCGTCAGTATGTATCGAAAGATACTTGATCGCCTACGTATGTATCACTCATGACACATAACTGACTGACTTTATAGTTATACTGTGAACATTTCAGCCAAACTGAAATATTGTTATTTTCAGCCACACAAGTTTTTAGCAAACGATTCTTTTAGATTTTCGTCCTCATCGGAGAGGAAAACGATTATCATTTTAAATATTTGCGTGTTAAATTATGAGGAATATAATAAGTGTTTTTGTGACGATATGATTTTGTTATTGTGCAGAGTTGCTTTTTTAATTTATTGCTCATCTTCATTAGTTTCTTCAACTTGCATAGGCTGCATCCATTGAGCATCAGTTAATTTTAAAAATAACTGTTATTCTTTTTAAATAACGTTGTTCTTGTCCTTCTTTCAGTAACTGTCTATATTTCTGAGAGGAAGTATTATGTATACTATTTACATTATTCGGACTATTGTCTTCATCTTTGTCGCATTATTTATTACAACGTTTCGGCCGTTGTACGCCTCGGTCTTTTTCATGTGGTTGGAATGTCAAACTGAACCCTTTATTTCGCTCACTGGATGAGACTATTTCCACGTGCCATGTTTAATGGATATCAGTTATCAGGTATCTCCTGTTATTTCCCCTGCGAAAGTTTTCCACTAACCGGGTATTGAACTCACACTTTTTGGGTCCTGTCACTGTATCTAACTAACGCCTTTATCCACTGTACCATATGTCCTTGAGGACATCTGTGTATGAATTTCTTGGTATTATAAACCTTATGTCTTCAGTTCGACATTCCAACCACCCGAAGAAGGCCGGAGCGTACAACGGCTGAAATGTTGCATTAAATATGGCGACAAAGATGAGAACAATCGTCCGAATAATGTAAATATTCTCCTTCTTTGTTCTTTTTTTTACCCGAGTTCCCTGTCCTTCCAGCAGATAGCAAACTTCATAGTTGTCACGCCTTTCTTCTAAACTGATAAGTTGATTGATCTTAATAAAATAATTGCTTTGTGGATAATAACTATCGAAGATATTAACAAATAGTTTATGCATGCATACACGTGGTTACAAATATACATGATGATTGTCGAGCTGTTAATCGAGTGAGTCAATCACCGTCAAATTTTATCAATGATGTTCTTGTGAGAAGCGATAACATTTGAAGCTGCCAATGACTTGCTTTACTTATTGCGAACGTGGGAAACTAAGTTATTCTGTACGGGGACCGGCTTGTTCTGCAAAGTCTGTTGATCCATGATGTTGGTAAACAGGAATGGTTTATGTAGATCTTCTGACACACCTTTCATGTTATGTTTTTTTTTCGATTTATTTCGTTGTAATTTGTAAAAAGTCCATCAAAGTCTATGATTCTTTCTACTAATACTAAGACCTGCATTAGAAAAGCATAGTTTGACACATCCATCACGTCTGAATTGCTGGATTGCTTATACAATTATTTACTCTCTTCTGGCTGCACGTTCGGTATTTTCTCAAATCCTTGAATATTCTTGAAAAATCTCGTGAGAACCATGAATTGTTTTCCGCCACATTTGTAACAAAAGCAGCAGTCCCCTCGCCTCAGGATCATCAATATGACATGCTGGAAGAGTTTCTTTTAAAAAAGTATTGAAGCTTTCATTTAGTTTATGCTATCGAGCATTTATTTATGTTTATGGCTGGGGAATTGAATGTGCGCATTGATTATTAGGACAGTGATCTTTTAATGATATTGTATAGGGTTTCTGATAGGGTAAAGATTAATTTTAAACAGTTTTGATGAAATCCGTGCAGAGTGCTTAAATGAATCTGGTACACAGCCCATGTCTCACACGAGTATAGCGGGCACACGTTAGTACATAAGTGTTGGGGCGCACCCACCTTCTAACTAGTAATGGACTGGTCCCTCTTATATAAGTCAGCTCTGGAGAGAGAGTGACAGAGCATCAGAGAGAGAGAGCCAGCGTTAGCAGTTCAGATAAGCTTACCCGGTACATACCGTTGGACTATAGACTTTGGATATTGCTTCGTACTAACCAACCTTCGTTCTACTAATCACTCTATTGTTAATTGCTTTTATGAATATACCAGTATTTTCCTCTACAACTGTGTTTGTCTTGATTCATACACCGACACGCGGGAAACTCACAACATCTCAACAATAAGCTTTGTAAACTACATCTTTAATTCCTCTCTTAGACCAAATTCTGTATTTATAACTCCAAAAACATCAATTACTTTCTTCATACATCGTTACGAGAGCGGTCTATTTTCAGACTGCCTCTATGGTTTGTGAATTTGTCAAACTCTTTGATTTTTATTGAGGGTTCGATGTAATATAAACCCGGAACAGGTTGAAACAACGTTTTGATGCAACGGATACTGAGTTCGAAAGCTTTATAGAAACAGGGAAGTATTTCTTTTTTTGTTTGGTTAACCATGTCATTGGCATATGCAAGATATCGGGCAAGAGTTTGGAATGTCCTAGATTATGCAAAGAAACGCGGTATGTTCCTGTCGTGATATCTTTTGATATGATATGCGATATTGAAACTGTTTCTGCATTAAAGACCCTCATCCTGGTGTTTTACATCTCTTTACAATTCTTTCACTGTGTATCAAATTGCCTTTTTGTGGCTGTTTGACCACCATGTGTCTTTCATCACACGAAATCTACGTTGAGCTTTGAGCTTTGCCTTCTTGAATTGCCTTTCTAGCTGCTTTCGCGTGCTCGTAAGCATTCCTTTGAGTAGAATGCATTCTAGTATCTTCTTCTTATATAAGATATCTTTAAAAAAATTAGTCGTTTTCATCAAGCCAGTCATACATTTTTTGCAGAAATTAACCCGATAATAATTTTGCTGCATTGTACATCTGATCACGAGCTTCATTTCGTCTAGTTTATGGCTTAATTTGTTTTACGTTACATCAACGACGGTGGGATGTTTAATGCCGGAATGATTTTTAGGATTTGTTGTTAAGATTAGAATATGTATTTGTCTATATCTAAAAGGGGAAACACCCCACTTAAGGTAAGACTTCAAGAACGCCAAAAAGCTGTAACACGAGAGGAAGTGGAAAATCAGGCATGGCTGACCACATACAGAGAGAAAAGGGAAATCACCACCCTCTGTGGGTTCAGGTTGAAATCCTAAACAAGGAACATCATTGGAAAATTCGTAAACTTAAGGAATCAGCACATATGTTAGGCCACAAAAATCTCCTGAGCCGACAAAATATAGAAAAGAATACAATATGGGAACCAGTAATAAAGAGTGCCAGAGAAAATCAATAATAACAACGAAAATTGTTATATGAGCTCTGGTAAAAAAACAAACATGCAATCATAATAGCAAAAATTGCAATATGAGCACTGGTAAAAATGGTTGCTGAAGAGATTAGGTTTATAATGCCCAGAAATTCATACACAGATGTCCTCAAGGACACATAGCTCAGTGGATAAAGGCGTTAGTTAGATACAGAATATCTATTCTTTGTAAGAAATCAGTTTGTAGACTCGGTTTCATTTATGTATCTTTCTGAAGAGGATTTTTTTTGAGAGTAAAATGTATAAGTGGTATTATTTCTTTTCAAAAATGTATTGCTGGTAATGTGTTTCACTTTTACAGCGTTGTAGAACTATCAAGTGATACATAAGGTTCGTTCGTATAGACAACCCTACACCAGCCCCACGTCGTCCCATTGCAATACTGCCTTTCCTGAAGAATTTGAAGCCACTAGAGAGCTACTTGACAACCAGAAGAGCATCAATATCAACGGCATAACAGCTGGTTTCTCTAGTCACTAGGACGACTTTACAAGCTGATCACTAATTGATTTGCCAATACCTTCCAGCAATATATGTTAAAATCCGGTTTGATTTTCGCGTTTTATGCCATTTACAGCATTTGATGGGAGAAATATACACACATGTCTGACACATTGTTGTCTAGTATGGCCAGTGCAAGAAGTTGTAAGACCTAATTGTGCTTTGAATGGATGTTGCACTTTAAAGCGGACAAACTTTGAGAATCTATGGCAGAAAATGAGAAAATATAAACATGAGAAATATAAATTTACATAAATGCCTACATATATGCACAGGTTTGGTTAAAAACAAATATTGCTAGCTAAGAAAATGTAAATATATTTTTCTATATTTCAGCTAATTTTCTTGATCTGAGTACATATTTAAATATAAATTGTCCAATGTTTGATACTTGTGCATATTTAAATAAAAATATTTAAATAAAATAATGCAAGGAAGATACTTAAGTATGTAGCAGCAATAAGAGGATATGATTCTAAATATGAAAAATACATTAAGAAATTCTTAATAAAAAGTGTTCTATAAACAAACGTGCATTACGAAGTATTGTGGCCCAAATACACCAAATTCAAACGCAGACACACACATAAACACTCATATATATGAGAATATAACAACTTGCAGACTATTTGATTTCTAATACTTGTGATCCAAACTATATGTGTGCTCGCGCATGTGTACGTACGTCTGTATGTTTACGTGTGCTTCAATCTAAAATCTAAAATATTGAAAAAAAATGTAATATTTGTCAAAAGCCGAATTCGTCAATGAAAAGAGCTCAACACGAATTCAAAAAAATGTAAATATGGAGCCTTTTAAAATATAAACTTTTCTGAGAAAAGCAAACCTCCTGCTACCACGCTTTCACCAATTCGGTATTGTCAGCCTTCTGTTTCTCGACAGACATCGTGTTTCACTTGAGAGTTCTAAAAAACGCGTTATAATTGATGAAATTATGACAATTTGGTTACACCATGCTGCTGGTCGATATGTTAATTTTAATTTGGTGCCTGACGATAACGAATTAAGAAACCCGATGCAGCAGGAAGGTTATCTTTCTCATGAATTATATATATATATATATATATATATATATATATATTTGGAGCTAATAATTTTTTCATTTTGTATAAATGTTCTTAGAATTATATATATATATATATATATATATATATATATATATATATATATATATATATATATATATGGCCAACGATTGTGTTTAAGCATGTAAAAGAATGTCGCAACTGGGTGCTGACAATAATGTACAAACACACACACACACACTCAACACACACACATATATATATATATATATATATATATATATATATATATATATATAAACAAAAAACAAAAAAAAAAAAATTTTACAGGAATCAACGAACACTTAACCAAAAACTAAACTCTTATCCAGTTACAGTTGTGAATAAAAAAAGACAATAATGACAAAAAGCTCAGAAAACAAAATTTACCTACTAAATAAAACAAAGTGATTGAAGTCTAGATTGCCTGGACGAAGAAAAAGCGGTTATTGACGTTAAATCCAATCAAAGGACAGCTATAGCCATGGCTCGAATTTCGCGTAATGCGATGTGGACATGTCCTTGAACATTCATGATCGTTTTGCGTGAAACATGTGTCTCTGTGCGTGTGTGAATGCAAGTTTGTGTACATTTAGATGCCCAAATGTATTTGTGTATATGTTCTCTTTTGCCCACTACAAAGTTTATCCTGATTCAGCTATGTGTCTTCCCCAGCTGTGATCTACCAGAAAAATAAATCCTGGAAATCTCAGAACGTTGAATTTTATATCAAAGTGAAAATTGAAGTCAACACTCAGAGGCGACAGGCTGTTTCATGCTTGAATCGATTGTCAAGCGGCTTGACGATTGCGTCCAGCATGAAAACAGCCTGTCGCCTCTGAGTATTGACTTCAATGTTCACTTTTATATTTATATTTACATACGCTCTATCTCAGATATTCAGCACTTCATCCCATAAATATAGCACACCTTAAAACTATATTTCTTCATATATATATATATATATATATATATAGTCGACTCTCGACCTATGAGGGTCAATCAGATCAGTTCCCAGGAAACCGACAGCCCGACAACGACACATGAGATTTGATTATAGTGGTGAAGGTTTCGTGCAGGACCAGCCACACTTTTTGAAGGGACGAATACAGAGAGCTGGTGCCCTAAGTACCACAAGATTCCCAAACGACCCTCCGCAGGTTTTGAATTCAGAGTTGTCCTTCTCCTAGACCAGTTGCCATCGAAGGCTATAGAACCCAGTCTGTGGAAGGCAAGATGGAGTAATGGATAGCGGCTTGGATTGAGGAATCGCAGAGTTCGAATTCCAGTCGAATCCATTACATTGAGTTACGTGCTAATACCTTTGGGAAAGTTATGAATCCTCTTCTTCTCCCTCCAGCTATGGGTCAAAAAAGAGCATATATATATATATATATATATATATATCGATGGAAATCCGGTAATGGTCATTAAGAAGACCACTCCAGAAGTACCTTCTGTTTTCTCTAAACTGCATAATAAATGCCACGATACCTCCTTCTTTCCTGCCTTCTGGATAGCATCGTCTGCTCTCCTAGTTTTTAAAAATTCTGGTTAACCGTTCGTCCATTTTAACAATCGGGCCTTTTATCTTCTACCTCTTTTTGGGAAACTCTTTGATGCCCAATCTACGCAGAATTAGTCCATCATCTCTCATCACAGAGCCTTTTCTCCTAAAAACAATATGGCTTTTGTTTTCTTTAGATCAACTGCACATACACTGACGATACTTTCCCACATTGCTCTAGATCAAAATAGCGAAGCCCAGGCTGTAGCTATGGATATCTGGAAAAACTTTGACATTGTCTAGTTTTCAAGTTTTCTCCAAAACTAGGTTGGGTACATTCCTTTCTTTAAAATGGTTAAATGAAAGTTGTACTGAACGACCTCTAGTCTATATCCTATTGCACTAATATGAGTGTCCTCCGAAGGCTCTATCCTTCTTCCTACTCTGATTTTAATTTTCATTAATGGCATTCTCTATGACATCAGCTCACTACATTTACTCCTGCCTAGATAGTTAGGCTGATCAGTCCGACAAAGTTAAAATGGCATCTGATCTCCAAAACGATCCCAAGACCGTCATTAACTGTGCCAAATGATGGCTTGTTAATTTTAACGCCTCTAAAACTAAACTTTTCTTCGTTAATCATCTTAGAGAACCTTCTGTCTTCAATCAGCATGGTTGATGCTAACCTCCAGAAAAGAGATTCTTTGCGTCTTTTCGGTTGAAATGTTCAGCTGACATGAAATGAAAAGACTATATTGAATCTATTGCTAGATCAGTTGCTAGCCGGTTCACTGTGTCATGTGAGAAAATGTTTCTCTCCAGAATCTGTCTTGCTTATTTATAAGTCTGCCATTTGTCTATGCTTAGGAAATTGGTGCCACATTTAGTCCGGTATCCGTGTTATTTACATTAAGCTCATTGATAAGATTTAAAGAAGAATCAGCAGTATTATAGTTCCATATCCGGCGGTCCGGTTTCAGTCACTTTTCCACCAGCGTTAGGTGGCCTTTCTGTGTCTTTTCTATAAATACCTTCGTGGTAATTGTTCGGATGATATCATCGCTAAAGTCTAGGTAGAATTCGAACTTTTAAATCTTGAACTTAAAAAGGCTTTAAATTTAGGGAAATTCATGTACATACTCACAGACAAATTAACCCCATGAAGATGGTCTCAGATAAGATTGGAAGTACTTTGGAAAATAAAAACTATTTGAAAGAAAATTTTGGTATTTTTCTTAATTAATTTTCTAAGGCTACCAAGAAATTAATCTGTGAACTTGAAGGGATCACAATGAAATCTAATAATCCACATATGTGTAAATTATGGTAAGTATGGTTTTTCATTTTCATTCATATTTAAAAAAAAAAACAAAAAAACTATGGGTACTCATGGCAGGAAGAATCACCATTAGATCCGACCTACTTTAGATTACTAGGTGTGTCAAAGGACATGTAAATTTGAATAGAACATGTTAAACACGTTAGGATACGTATATTAAACACGTTAGGATTTGAGAGTCAGAGAAATTCAGCTGATCATCGACGTTCTTCGTGGGCGAAAGTTCTAAATGACGTCGGATTTAAAAAGTATACGATGATATATATATATATATATATATATATATATATATATATATATATATATATATTTCACATTTGATCTAAAATATGATCACTTGCTTAGCTTTATTTCGTAAGGAATTTCTTCTAAATCAGAGAGTTTACAGTGATAAACGATCGAAACTCTCATCCCTGGTCATTTAACAAGAATATTAATAATGAGCGTTGATACATTTTTTTCCAGAGAATTTTTTCATTCATAATTCAAAAATATGCTTTTAAGCAGGCGCCCAAGGGGGTCGTCAGTGATGTTTTGACTTGTTCCATCAGGGAGTTTCGGGTCTTACAACATGATACTCCCCATCACCAAATCGACCCAATCAGGGGAGATCAACCCCTGATTCCCCCTCACAGTCAAACGTAACAGCTACTATGGCCTTTTTAAAGAATTAGACGAAGAGAGACCACATATTCTGCACATCCGATTGGAAGTTGGTAACAACCAATCCACTTCGCTAACTATCTTTTAAATGGCCCACGGTGGGGACTGGCTTCTTTTCTTATTTCGGTGGATTGCAGTTTTGATGTATAACCGAGAAGGTAATCTTAATGTTCCTAAGTTTAACCCTTTTCCCTAAGTATTGTATAGTTTAATTATTTGCCATTTTTATTTTATTTGTAATTTTTTTCCCTTCTTTGACAGGGATACTTAAACTCAACCCTATTATCACATTTTATCGTTTAGTCTGTTTCTTAACATTATTACAGGTTAACTTTAAATGGATGTTTTCGCAAAATTAAGAGAATAATTGCCCATAAACATGGCGTATATATATATATTTTCCTGTGCATACAAAAATGAAATTAAAAATAAAATAAAATAAAAGGACAATAAGCACTATAATATTCCTTAACATTGATTTAAACTATATACAAATTTGAAGTCGTTGAATATAATAAACTACGAAATGCTCTTGGAATATATCAAGTATTAACGAAGCTTCATATTATATTTATATATATGTATCGCTTATAACCGATGACAATTAAACTAATATAATAAAAATAATATACAAACGATATATAGCGATGATCGAGAGAAAAAAAAACCTCTATAAATACACTATATACATGTTATGATTCTGATTTAAAATATAGAAAATGCGAAATGTTCGTATAAATATAAAATAAAAAAAACGAAACGAAGAAGAATAGACACAAGGTCTTACGTTCGAATAAAAAAAATGTATGGGAATAATGAACAAAAAGTCTTACAAGATGTGTCGCGCCGAAACCGCTAAAAGGTAAATTGTAACTTAAAAGTACCGCGTGTAACATGCGTTTAACATAAAAACAACATATTTACAAATAACACAATTTACAAATTGACGTGATATATTCTTTGGCTGTACTTGTACAATTCAATTCGTGTATTTACACATAAAAAAAAAGAAATTAATAAAAAAAGATGTTTATAATATTGCCATGTTGCAATTATATTAATAATATTTACGTATGTACCCGGCTTGATAATTATTTGTTACATTGATGTCCAAGAGCTATCACTCTTAATCCGTAACCATTTTGTCCTTTCTGGTGTATTAGTTATGGTCTGAATCGCCTTTCTTTTGTCACCACCTACTACGACAATATCAGTTAGGGCTTTGCATAGGTACCTTGCAGTAAAACCCCTTACACCCACTTCGATTGGCAAACAGCTTCATTTCCATCCATTGTTTTTGCAACTCGTTATTAGTTCGTCATATTTTAACATCTTCCGTTCGTGGGCTTCTTCTGCATGCTCTTCCAAAGACACTGTCAGTTCCCACATTATTACTTTCTTAATATTGTTAAAGAAGAATACTAAATCTGGGCGTAATGATGTTTGCACGATGTGGTCAGGGAATTTTAGTCTTTTCCATAAGTCCACCCCTAATTCCCAGTCTGTTGCCAATGCCAGAATATTTGCTATGTTCTTGTCCCATTTTTGGGTTTCCCACCAGCTCTATGAAACTCTATGGTTCTTTTATCTAGGTTTAAAGTATTGGTGCTGATGGCCATACGAACTATCTTGGCTATATCCTTTAAGATTTCATCATGCCTCCATCTATACCGGCCTTCCGTTAGTGCTGTCTTACAGCTACTTAGAATATGTTTTAGAGATCCTGGATGCGAACACAAGTGGCAGAGTGGCGATTCTGTTTCATACCATAGGTGGAGGTTGGTAGGACTGGGAAGGGTGCCATATACAGTCTGAATCAGGAACTTTATGTTGATACCATTACACCATATATTCGACTATTTGATCTTCCTATAAATCATGGATTCCCAATTGGTCCACGCACATTGTTGCCTTAGTCCTACCATCTTTGTCACCCATTTCTCCGCCTCGCTCTTTCGTGCTTCTTCTTGTATTAAAAGGTTCTTTTCTTTACCTTTGGCTCTGTCCAGCCAAATGGTAGGAAAGAACCCTAGGCCAGCACGTCCGGTAGCTACGGCGCCTAATATGGCCTTTTCGCAGAGCCTTTCTTTAGCGACACGTAATTCGTTCTCTGCTCTCCATTTTCTTCCTGAGTAGACTTCAATGCCTGCTCCAACCACCTTTGGGTCTTTGGATAACTCGTAGTGCGTTATTTTTCTAATTTTGGCGACTTTGAATTCCTCTACTAGACTTTTGAAAGGAAGTTGCAGAGCATTGGTGTTGCCGTATAGACAGCACTGGTCAAACTCTTCGGTAGACCTAACCATCTTCATAGTAGGGTGCTAATTCTTTTTTTCTAATTATTCTCTATGAAAAGACGTAAATTCGTAAATAGACAATGGCCATAAGATTTTAGGAAGAATAGCATGCTGATAAATCCAGGCTTTAAATCGACCTGGCAAGCCGGACTTGTCAACTCTCTTTAATCAAGTTTCTAGTTTGTCTTTTGTTTCTTGGATTGCTGTTTCGTCTTTTAGAGAGTGATCTATACGTTTTCCAAGGCTTTTTACGGGTTTTTCCTTAATTGTTGGTATGTCATAGGATAGTCTGAATCGCTCCTTATCGAATATTTTATCTTTCCTTAAAACAATATTGATTGCCATTCGCATCTTGCGAATGTATTCATTCCTAGAAGAGTACAGACGCATGCATTTCTATCCTAAGGGTATCTTGGCCAGTGTGAAAACCAGCACACATAATATCTGTTATACACACGCATACACTTGAAAATATACATTTTTATCTGTATCCCAAAAAGAGAAAGCAGAATTATTAAACACTTTCATGCGTAAGGCAATATTTAGACTCATTTTACTAAGTCTTGGAATCAATTACCTTCTTGAAACTTCGAATGGACGTACTGTCTCGACTTGAATTAGGATCGAATTTTAGTAACGTTGATTCAGCAAATCCATTGCCCGTGAAACATGATTAATCAATGTAAATCAAACACGAATGTAAAATTTCACTATATCTCCTTCTTTGATGAAGTTTTAACAAAAGTGAAACATGTTAGATTAATAAACGTTATCCTATTTGTTTTGATCTTATCTACACACACACACACGTTTCACGCACAACGCACTCGAACGTTAAGGTCATGTCCAGATAACATTACGTGAAACTCGAGTCATGGCTAGAGCCGTCCTTTCATTGGAATTAACTTCAGTAAGAATTTTTTCTCGGTCCAGGGAATCTAGGCTTCGAGCACTTATTTTATTAAGTAGGTAAGTTTGTTTTCTGACCGTTTTCTTTCTCTATTTTCAGTGTAATCGTCGTTATTCGTAACTGTATCTGGATAAGAGTTTATGGTTTAGCTAAGTGTTCGTTGAATCCTCCAGGTTTTTTTTTTTGTTTTTATTTAATGGTATACATGAGTGTGTGTGTGTGTTTGTACATTAATGTCAAACACCCATCGGCGACAGTCTTTTTCATGCTTAAACGCAATAGTCAGGCTATATATATATATATATATATATATATAATTCTAAGAATACCGTCAACAAATGAAAAATTAGTAGCACCTAAATATAAATAAAGAATATACCAGGAAAATGTCAGAACGTCAGTCGTGACGAGACAAAAATGATGGTAAGCATTGAGAAAACAATCTATCATTTGAATTAAAAAAAAAATCTTTGCGAGATGCTAAAATATAGAAAAAACAGAAATATGGCTGATTTTTTTTTTATTTGCTTGCCGTTTCAGGTGGTTCAGCTTTCGATCTCTGCTTCCTTTCGTCCGGCGTTTGATTGAAGCCAATCTGTTTGTTGAGTTGTGAACAACAAGACTAAATTGTCAGCAGATTAATCATTTTCATTTTGTCTCCTGGATTTCTCGCTCCGGGGAAAATAGCAATTCAATTGGAAATGAAAATGTGACGCATTAGCAGAGAACTCATACGTTTTCACCTAAACATATGTTTTTTTCTAGCTTTCTCTCATACATATGATTACATTTGCACACATATACAATATATAGCTTAGCAAATATACATACAGATAGATGGTTAGATATATGTGTATATATGTAGTTTCTGAGGTACAGGAGTCTTGGAGAATGAGTATACAATTAGCATCAAATTAAACATTCACCAAACATCAACTTCTTTAGGTGTGTCAGGTCACACGGGTTGGGGCAAAAAGCTTTGGGAAGAATCAGTTTGTTCTCACCCACAGAATCATTCGAAAAAACTGTTTAAAATGGTGTCAAAGTTTCAGTCAGTTGTTTGCCATGCGTGATAAACGCTTAGGCGATCATGTATCTTTTAATACATGACTGACGAGGCAGATTTTTTATTCCGCAGTAGGTTGCCATTTCTATCGGAGTGGACCCGGGCTATAGGACCCGTTCTGTCCTGCTATTTAGCCAGAGATTCGGGGATGAGAAGATGATTTATTAGTAAGGGTATTAACAAGTAAGAGAATATAATGGATTCGACTGGAATTCGAACTCGGCTCTCCATTTCCTCAATCTGAGCCGCTATCCATTACTCCAGTTTGTCTTTTAGGATTCACTGGAACTATACTAACCTGGTGATCCGTTATAACTTTCTTATAGCTGATAGCCTGTAAGGAAATCATTGGAATAATAGGAATTCCGCGATATATATATATATATATATATATATCCGTTATAATTTCTTTCTTATATAAATTCGCTTTATTTATATATACCCAGGTAATCACACACATCTATACAATGGAATATGTTAGCTTTATCTCTATTGAGGATTACCAATATATATATATATATAATTATACATATATATATATTTATTTATATTTATATTCATATTTTCACATATATATATATATATATATATATATATATATATATATGCATTTTTCCATATTGTTATAAAAATCGCATTCTGACCATCAGATCTGAGGCGAATTTTTGAATCGATGGGCCGAAACCCAGCATATCAGGACCTTTAAAAGTGCCTGAAAACCAGATCCCATATTGACCAAAGGTAGATGGAATTTGTAAATTGAGCCAACGATAGCTGTTTAGCAACGAAGTCACAAGTCATTGATATTGCTGGAATGGTTCAATTTTGTTGATTTTCTAGATAACAGGCTCTTTCCCAGAAGCATTAACTAAAAGATCTGCTCAACAGTATAAATTGTATGGGCTCTGCCTGAAAACTGGTATCCTCAATGCAATTGGATCAGCTATATATAAATATATATATATATATATATATATATATATATATATATATTATAATATTTTTTAAATCTCTACACTAAATCTTTAATGTTTCGAAACTATAATTTTTCCTTCATCGATGATAGATAACTTATGAGGAAAATTATTTATTTTGAAAAGTAGAAAGTAAATCATTGACTTATTTGAAATTTAAACAGGAGGTGGGAAAACCCTGATTACAAAATTAAAAACATATTTGTGGGCATGTGTGTATTAACCAATTAAGAAACTGATCTAAGCTAAAAGAGAAAATTAAAAATCAGGTCAGTGGGTGAAGGTAGCTGGATTATTAATTCAAGTCTCGGTAAATTGACACTTTAGACACGTACAACAGCAAACTAAGTTGAAAGTCAAGTAAAGAGAGGTATATTAAACAAACTGTTATTCTGAAGGAATTTCAAAATGCTTCTTTTTATATTACAAAAACTTCTTAAAGAGGTCGCGACTATATATATATATATATATATATATATATATATATATATATATATGTATGTATGGAACCTAAAATGCGAAACTTATATTGAATTGGCAATGCCATAAAGGCTATATGAAAGTTGGAAAAATCAAATAATTATTTAAATATTATGTGGACTATTATTTACTAATAAATTAATGAATATATAATTGTAATGCGTAAATCTTTTGAAAAATTCTTTTAACTATTTTTTAAGGTAAACATTGTACCATGCCTACAAATTACTGTTAATTCATTTGTTTGATTAGGGGAACATTATTTTTAGGAAACTTTGCAGCTTTTCATGTAAACACATGGGACATGCTTTACTTAAATCTTTATAGATTTTTGCTTTTTTTTAATATTTTCCATTTTGCGAAAGGATTTTGTTAATTTCTTTTAAATGGCAAAAATATTTAGAAAATGTTTGGTTACGGCACGCCTTACTGTTAAAAGAAGACATGTGTTGATACCACCTCTGTTTAAAGGGATTTTGATACTACCAATATAAAATTTCTTAATAATCGGATTTTCCATAGTTGAAATGGTACATTGTTAAACAATATATTCTGTGAGATACATATTTTGCAATGGACAAATGTTAGAATTTCTGCAATTACGCAATTTATTATAATTATTGATTTCAGTTTTGGAATTACTATGGTAACCTAGACTTAAGTGTTGATTAAATATTTTATTATTATGTTTTTAATCATTTTTCTAGTTTATCTGTACAACGGCATATATATGTTACAAATTTTTAGATTATATTTCATCTATATATATATTTACACACACACACACATATATATATATATATATATATATATATATATATATATATATATAATTCATATATATATTATGACTTTAAATGTGATTTTTAGTGGATACTCATATTTGAGTAGATGCTACATTTACGTATTAAACACTATATTTATTTTCGACTACCTGTCTGAATATTCGAGAAATCTTATTAAAGAATATATTCGTTGTCTGACAGCAATCCCTACTTTATACTCATAAATAATTATATTGGTCATAACACTATATGCCTATCTAGGCGACTGACGTAAAACCTATATGACCATAGCTCAATAACGACTCATTTAAACACGCACAAAACACTCATAAGCGCTTTCCAAAACATACTAGTAAAAAATGCAATTATAATAGCCTCATCTACATGTAAATATGATTAAGCATAATTGAAGTACTAATGATAAAGATAGTGTAAAATCAATATAAAATAACATTAACTATGAAGACGGACATAATTTGCTGGTCGTGTTTGGAAAATAAAACATTATTATACCTTCAGATACATACATCATGATTGACACTTTCAGTTATAAATAAAAATAAATAATAATCGTCCTTTATAATGGCTAAAAGAAGAGAAGAAAACGCTTGGATAAGGTTTGGACAGTTTTCGCCCATTTTCTATCCAAGAAAGAAAACACTAGTTCAAACACAAGAAAAATTAAACAAAAAGCCTAATCACAGTACCTTGTCAATGGTCTTTAACGAAACTTTTATATATATCTACTTATATATATATATGAAGAATATCTTTGTTTAAATGTCGATATAACCACTCTGAAGATGGCTCATGTGAGCCGAAAGCTTAGATCCAGTACAAACTTAAAAATATGTCCAAACGTTGTACACCTTTGGTCTTTATATTCATTCGAAATTAATGCAAGCATACAAACATTAGGACAGTTCATTATCATACATGACAGATATTCATTTTCTGTTATGTTTAGTATTGTATATCTCTTTCAATTTTTCATGATATCTCTCTTTTGCACACAAAAGCCCACGTACGCAGAAAAAACTTCACCTGCAGACGCAAGGTCATATATATATATATATATATATATATATATATATATATATATGTGTTATGTGTGTGTGTGTGTGTGTGTGTGTGTGTGTACTGATTTTTGTAAAAATTTAAGTCGATAAAATGTATTCGTTAGATGAAAATAACAATTTTCATGATAATAAAATTGATCAAATATATAGTATATTGCGAAGCGTTTAGAACAAATGAAATCACGATGAGAAATGCGGTAAAAGTCGGAGTTTTCGGACATTCCTGTGTCCTTTCTCAACTAGAAATAAAATGAAGTCAAAAATTTAGTGTGATTTTGTTCTTTGCGCATGTTTTATATCACTGATGAAATATATTGTCTTTGATTTTTTTTAACATCTTTTCTTATTAACGTTCTATTTGGTTTAAATGCCTTACATATATATAATAGGAACATTTATAGAACTTATTAATATACGCATCTATAGAAAGTCATGCCTGGAAAAATGGTAGACAAAAATTATGCAGAACAATAATTATTATATGAGAAATATTCAATTTCAGAAGATTGTCTCGCATTTTCGTGATATTTAAATCTTCAAAATCTCTAGCTTTGAAAAACTAATTAAGTACAAAGTACTGTGGATGAATATAGAAGAAGGTGCGCTTAAAAAACAAACTGTTCCTGTTGTATTTGACGATTTGGGCTTGATACAGAAAGGAGCTCAAGGACAATTCAATAAATTCCATTGATCAGTATCGAAATAAAGAAATCCAATAAATAGTTCTAAGAGTCACAGCATATATCCTGTGAAGAGCTTCGTCCATTTAAGTGTTCTAGTGTTGTATTACCGCCCCCGATTAACAAAATATCAATGTGGCGAGAGTTTCGAATTTTCGCCCCCTGACGATTTACAGGCGGCGTGAGATTTGGAAAGCTCGATCCCTTTCTCGGTGGCTTTTCATAGCGAAGAGACATATTCCTTTCGTTCTTGCAAAATGTGAGGAATCAACTAAAGACACTTAAATTTGTTTGAACTTTTCACATTTCATTTCATTTCCCATCTTTTCTCTCGTAAAATGTCACGACAATGTACTTGTTAATATTTCTATGTGCAAATGTTATGTCTAATTATTCCTTTGGTTTTATACGGTTCCAGCAAAATTGTTAGCAGGTCAAACGTACAAGGAGCGTATGATTTCCCATCAAAAGTGTTTATACCCACTACACTAGTTTCATAGTTGTCTCTAGTTTAATTTAGTGGAAACAACAAAAAATTAGATCCATCGCTCTCCACGTATCACTTGCTATGTTCAGACAGGTGTAGACCATTTTTATAAATAGTAGTAGTATTAGTAGTAGCATTAGTAATAATAATAATAATATTAATAATAGCCTATACGCAAAAATATATAATTTAAAGTATGATAAGGTGGGTAAAAAATTTTATCAATAGTGTTCAAACACACAATATATATATATATATATATATATATATATATATATATATATATATATATATATGTACAGCGATACACACGCTTACACATATCATACTCACTCACTCCCTAAGAACCAAATAACACACACACAAACACTAAACAGAGACACATCCCCTCACCAGGTCCAATAAAACTGTCAAACTGACCAGAGAATTCAGGATAAAATGTATCTATCCAGTTCTTATCTCAAATAACAACTTAAAAAAAGACTGTTTGACCAACACAAGGAATGTTAAAAGATTCATGTGAAAAAGATAAAAAAATAAAAAAAACAAATGAAAACTACAGACAAAAGTTCATTTTCTCCAACAAAAGACATTCATTTCTGTAGTTCACTGCTAACAGCAAGCAGAAATATTTCTCCTCCCGATGATGGCCATTTCGGTCGAAACTAGTCGAGGAATCTAAATGGAATAATAATAATAAAAAAACGAAAGAATATTAATCTACAACCCAGTGTGTCTAATGATTTTAATTTTTTAATTTTTTAATTTTTTATTTTCTTATTGTTCAATATATATATATATATATATATATATATATGTGTGTGTGTGTGTGTGTGTGTGTGTACGTATGTATGTATATATGTATGTATGTCTGCGTCTGCAGATGTGTTTTTTCTGAGTAGGTATGCATATTTGTACAATAGAGATATATAGTCAAAGATTCCATGAGATATACAATACTAAATTAATAATACGTATTATTTAAATGTGGCTTTCAAATAGCGTCCGTTCTTTATTTGAGAGGGTTTTATGCTGAAGCCAGTTAGAAATGTTATTCAGTTCATTCTTGTGCTTCAAGTGTTTTTTCTTCTTTTTTTTTCAGAATACAATTTCGATACTTAAAATATGTAAACGTTGTAATTCAAAACGGATCGACTATATTTGCATCCAGACTCTCCCTGGCATTCAAGATAAACGATAAAAGATACACAGACGAAGTGTAAACATTTCAAATAACCTTTATCTTTTGAATGGAAATAAATTTTATATTTTATATAAAACAAATACTGACGTTTTGTCAACAAACAAATAAATGCCTTAAAGATGGGGAATGAATATATACATATTTTTTTTACTGTAAGGATCTGTCTGTACAAGGCTTGGGTGCCACTCAAGGATAGAGGTTGTATTTTTGCCATATAAGGTTCTATGAATTTTTATTATTTTCGGAAAAAAGTAAGCGTTGTAACTGCGACAAGAATTATACGGATTTATTGGAATCGTGATTCTTCGAGCTGTTAAATAGTCGTTTGACAGATGTTGGCAGGTTACTTTTCATCTAAACGATCAACCACACTCAGGGGGAACCTCCAACATCGATGAAGACACACTGCTTGTCATCGTGGACAATAAACTGAAAACTTCAAGATTGCTAAGTGTCTGAAGATCGATATCACTATTGCCTTTGAAAAACGATGGATATCACTATTCCTTGTGAAAAACTTGGGTCCAAGAAAAACGGCCGATTCTGGCAAATGAATAAAGTATCATTTTACCCCAATATAGCGCAAGACCTCTTGTAGCAAAGCAGACTTGGCCAGAGTTTTAGAGCGGAAATGGAAAACGCACCACTAGCCATCGTATTCTCCTGTCTTAGGTCCTTCGGATATTTTTTTGCTTCGGTTTCAACAAATGATGTAAATGCGCAGAAAATTGGCTCTGATATGTCATTCGAATATTACCTCATGACATCCTTACAAAAATAAACACGAACGTCCTACAAAAAATGGCATCAACATGCCTGTACAATGATTGGATGGATGATCGTAAAATTAATGGAGAATATGTTCTTAACTAATAAATGTTTCGTATTTTATTTTTAATTATCTCATCGAGTCCGAACTTTGAAATGATCTAATATTTTGCACCGGATTAAAATACTAAGGTTGCCCTATGTACAAGGATTTATTTTCAGCCTGCGTAACTTTTGACAAGCTTTTTTATAGCATAGTTTACTATTGTTCGCTCAATACAAAGTAGAGGGGATATTATTAATTTCCACATGTAGATACATATGTTGCGGTTATTACTTCTAGTTCAGCTCAATGCATTGGCAACCAACATTTTTAACATGAAGATAACGAACACTTTTGCTTTAAAAAACAATTTATTTCCACAAAAATTAAAACGCTATAATACGCTTCGTAGCGCTTATAATATAAGTATTGCTTCAGCAACTTGACGTGACGTCTGAAGACCGACCCCAAACGGCTGGTATTTACCCAAATCTCCCCACAAAGTGGGATACAGCACAAATCTAGTTTTTATGTGGAGTGATTCCGATCCCGTAGGCTAGGAAAAAAAATTCCCCTTAGACCCCCTCATATACGGGCAGAGTCTCGACTTAGGAGGTAGAAACCTCCTAAATTGAGACTCTGCCTGTAAGCATAGTCGCGTCTGTGTTCCTCTGTGCTCGAAGTCGCGAGCCTGGCAGCGAACGGGCTGACTCCAAACAGCTGGTATTTACCAAACATCCCACAAGGCAGAATTTGGCACAAGGCCAGGTTTTACTTGGGGCGATTTCAAGCCCTTCGGCATGTGCAAAAATTCCCCGTAGACATAGCATACAAAGAGTCGGATTAGACGAGATTCTGCCCGTAGGCGTAGTCTCGTGGGGGTTCCTCAGTCCGAAGGTAGACAGTTAGACCAGTCAGTCAAAAGCCTGGCAGCGAACCGTTTGACTCGAAATCGATTCTTTTCACCTCTGACCTGCAGCATTTTATAATTAGGGACTAGTTCATATTATGTATATATTACATCGGAGGTGTACTATTTAGTCCACAACAGGAAACTGTTAAAAAATATGTGTTTGTGTATTTTTGTGTGTGTGTATTTGTTAGTACTTGATGTATGTGGCAAAACTAATTATATGCTGGGCAACGGTTGTTCACGGAAAAGGAAAATTGTAAACGAGAAAAAACGCACTGCTAATTTTTTACTCATGACACGTGATCCTAGTCACGTGACTACATGTCTAAGGAAAGTGATCCACTTCCGACACATATGTAACCATTTATTTTTTCAATACGTTTTGATGCTGCACGTATTTTTAATTTGTATCTTTATAATTACTTATGCAAATTACAAAAGACCTATCCATGCAGAATGGAGAAAATGATAGGAGATTTCCATAAGATTTACACTAAACTATTTGGGTAAATAGGGCACCTCGACGTGGTGTAATGGTTAGAAAGATTGTCTTGCCAAAGATCAATTACGACTGAGTAGTGAATTTGATCCTTACTGAGTGCCCTATACTTTCGGCCTTGTGCCACATCTAAGCCGGGATTAGAAAATCACTATTTGATTAAATACTAGTACTGCCAAATCAATCAATAGAAAACTTTAAGAAGAGCACACTCCTCGCCATGTTACTCGCGTTTCAGTTACAGTACATTCACGCTTGATAGATTTCACTGACTTTTTCGGGTTGATTACTTGTACACCCGTTTTTTTTCTCAAAACAAGTGACATTTGTTCAGATATTTTTTTATATATATTTTATAATTCAATTCATTTTAAAGCATGAATGAAGAATACAGACATGCTGTCGAAATATTGTTAAACAATTTCTCATTTCTTTTCCTTTTCTAAAATGAAATAGCGTTTTTATGGAGGTGTTGCAAAATATTGCAAGGATTAATTGAAAAATGGTACAACATTTATCATTTCTTACATGTTCGGAGCATGGCACAAGTGACTTTCCACAAATGTTAAACTTTCCGTCGCCAACGACAGATACTTATCAAATTTTATGGGGTAGGCTGGACCTTCTACTACAGTTTGGCAGGGGTACTATCAAAGAATTCATTAAACAAAGGGGTAGAGGCAAGAGAAAAAAAATACATTTCCGGTCATCTTTCAACCTAATAGCCACTAAAAGATAAATTTTAAACTTTCATTCAAAGAGAAGACAGTCAAAGGGCAGAACATTGTTACCTAATTTACGAACGGCTTTGTCTATGTAATTTTTTTTTTTCTAGTGGAAAGTGCCATGATGACATTTCTAACCTTAGGTACCTGAGCGGGACCCGGAAAGAAATGTGTAAACGCCAGAAATCAAAGGCGGCGACGGCAGCAGCAGCAGCAACAACAACAACAACAACAACAACAATAATAATAATAATAATAATAATAATGTTTTGAAGTCAACTGTGAGGGAGAAGTATTGCACCGTTCGAATCAACGGTCAGGTATCAGTAACCAAGGTGATACTTCCAGTAGGCAAACTCGGCTGTAATATGAACTTTCAGGGGATGTTCCACCAGGTCTACTTTGCTCAAGACACGCACCGCATGAATGAATATCTACCGAGCTATGTGAAGGTAGCTGGCCAAGTGTTTAGCAGCGCAATGACCTTAGGAGCACACCAAGCAAATTTCACTGATAATTATGATAATGTGACCATAACAATATAGCAAAGACACTTGGTAACTGGTGTATTCTAAACAACAACTGAAAGAACAAGTTAGTCCTGGAAAAGAATTAAAACGGTATATCATTAACTGCAAGAAGGTAGAATGCATGGTTGTCAGCAAAAGTGACAGTTTGAAGGTACATTAAATATCGCTGACATCAAAGTGACTGAAATTTGACGCGCTTAGAGCGTTTGGAGACATGTAATTCTAAAAACAAATGCTGAGCTTATAAAAACATGTGAGAAATGGGAAGCTTCTTATATAAAGACACTTCTAATAACCAGAAAGTGAAATCGGAAACTTCAATCCACACTATGAAGAAAGACTTGAAAAACTTAATGCTCAGTGGAAATTTCGAAGACAATAGAATGAGATTAAAACATTTTGAAAACTACAGGGCATTTTGAATAAATAGATGACGAATCAAATTTTAAAAAGACAAAAAGAATTTTGTAGATTTAAGCCTATTTTGTTCTCTAACTATATGATGAAAACATTCCCTAAACTTAATAAAACATAGGTTTATCATCAAAATATTTATATTATTATTAAGAAGCCAAAGTATTTTTTTTATTATTTTGTTAATTTTTTAAATAATTTCTAGAGCGTTAGATATTTTGATTACGGTCATCGTCTTATTTACGATTAGTGTTTTAGCGCTTTTTTCAGTTGAAAAACATACTGATTTGGAAATTCTTGGAAAAATCAAATAATTGTTGGATTTTAATAAAACTTTCAGGACTTATTCACAAATGGATGAAGTTATTTTGGAAATGTTTTGTTTTTCGAGAAATTACATTTCAGTCTCAAAATTTATTTTATTAGTTAAAATCAAAACTCCCTCGAGAATTTAAATCATCGATTTTCTTTTCAAATACTACCCATTTCCCGAAATTCTGCTTCTAACCGTAAAATGAAATTCAATAAAATTATGATATTATTTAATTAGAAAATCTTTTAAGTCTTTTCCTAAAAAAGATTAATTCGAGACACTATAGTCTTATAAACATTTCGATGAATAATGAATTTTTACATGAATTATTATCATTTTTTTATAATTTTAATCATAATCATTTGTAATATATAAATCGTTTAAAATTCTGCGTTACTTCAATCTGGTTAGGTAATATTGTTATTAAGTGAAAACAATATTTACTATTCAGAAATTGGAAAGCTTAATACAAATTATTTTGCTTCGACATTTTAAAAATATTTTCTAATTTTTCTTTATGTATATAACGTGCCCCTGTTTGAAAGTATGGTTGACTATACACGACGTTATCAGAAAATAAGAGCAATGAATATAGTAATATTAAAGTCAGCAGTCCTGAAATTAGATTAATTTTCCAACATTTGAAAGATTACCGAGTACTTAAAAATTATATAAGAAAGACGCTCACACGTCATTTTCTTAAAAAAAAAAACAATAAAGTTGTTGATTTTCAAGCGACGATGACAAGCGCGTAATGACCGCTACTGTTTCGTTTAAATTTTCATTTCTCCTTTATTTAAAAATTGAATTAAGTAATTTTTGTTAATCAGATTAATTATACTTTAAATCTGTTAATATTAACCAACGAAGGTTTCAGAAAAGTATATGTCATTTTTGGAAGATAAAAACCGAAGATAAACTTTTGTTTACAAATGCTTAAAAAATGAATGATTTTAAACGGTTACATTGTCTGAGTTTTGGAAGACATATTTGGCTATTCCAGTGTGCGTTCAGATTACGCTTTACTGTCGAAACAGATTTGACAGAATTTATTTTGATATTCCCAATTCATTCGTACTACCTTGGTATTTCCTTCTTAATATTACGTGTACATTGTCTTTTTTTTTAAAAGATTAATGATAACTTACCTGATTTCCTTTGCAAAATTGTCTCAGTGGTATTGGCTTTTTCTTTTTGCATCTGCCATCCATAATGTGTTATCTGAGGAGCTGAAACGCATACATATCAAAAAGTATGCATTTTTGTCTTAATTTATTTCAGAGAATATTTATTGTATTTTTGAAAATTCTCTGTTGTTCTGTTTCTTGTTGATTTCATTCTTTAAGATTTTTCTGCTAATCACAAACTAATGTTAAAAATTATTTTACTTATAGACAAAAAAGTAAGATTTTAGTTAAGATTTATAATTGTATACGGATACAAACAGGTAAATACTATTCAAAAAATGTATCTTTTAAGCAAAGTGTATATATATTGTTGCACATGAAGAGGTAAGTCTATATTAAAAACTCACTGTTTCTCTGTTCATCATACGCTCTCTGGGTTACGTTACAGGTTCATCTCTAATGTATATAGGTAAGTATGCGTTCGCTATAAGACTACTAGGAGGGAGAAACACCTGTTCTTCGTTAAGATACCTTTGTAGGAGAAAGAAAACAGTGTTATAATACCCGGGCTATCGCAAGCATGCAATGATATAGAACAGTTCTTTGACATATTTAAGTGCAGTACTAGTTTGGCACATATGACTTATACTTTTCCAGTTCAAATTGTTAGATATAACCGTAAGTTCGATGCTAACAGTTTTTTTCTTTTGCACCTCTCGCTTGTGGAACTCTGTTCCGGCCTCTTGTTTTCTAGCCAAATTTGATCTTCAATAATTTAAATGCAATGTCAATCATTATCTTCTGTTTTCTTAGTTCTTTTTTTTTTTTTTAATTTTCTCTCTCCTTAAAATTGTTTTGTTTTTCTCATATTATTTTATATTCAGTAACTCACTTGTGTCTTAGCGGCTTTATTGCCTTGCTTGGGGTAAAACAAATAAAAATAATAATCCCAATTTCAGATAATGGGGATGGTTCTGTGCAAAGCATTTCCTTAGTTAAAAATAAAATTTTATGCATAGGTATCGCTTCGCTTTTTTTTAAAATATCATTAAAACTTACGGCATTTGTGCTCCTTGAGGGTTGTTCAAGTGATGACATGGCAGCGCTTTTGATGAACCAAACGGGTGAGAGGAAAATATATAACCGCCATGCTCGATAGAAAAAAGAAAGAGAGTATCTCGCAACTTTGCATGAATATCTACGTTTGAAGAAATCCCACAAAACAGCACTCCCCTAACCGATAATGACTAAGTCTAAAAGTGAATAAGTAATAATTTAGTTTCTGTCGATATTTCTAAGATGAGGTATTATGCTCACTATTTACATTATTCGGACGATTGTCGTCATCTTTGTCGCCATATTTATTACAACGTTTCGATCGTTGTACGCTCCGGCCTTCTTCAGATGTCCTCAAGGACACATGGCACTGTGGATGAAGGCGTTAGTTAGATCCAGTGAAAGGACCCAAAAAGTGTGAGTTCTATACCTGGTTAAGGCGGTGGAGAACTTGGAGAGGGGGATTAACAGGAGATAACGGACATCCATTAGACATGACACGTGGAACTAGAACAGTCTACATCAGTGAGCGTAATAAAGGGTTCAGTTCGACATTCCAACAACCACCTGAAGAAGGCCGGAGCGTACAACGGCCGAAACGTTGTAATAAATATGGTGAGAAAGATGAGGACAATAGTCTGAATAATGTAAATAGTGTAAATAATTTATTTTTCTTTTCTTATCAGGTTTTTTTTACAGCGTTATTGTTACAATAAGCCTCTAGTTGTTTTATTTTATATGAGATGAATCATTTTGTTTCAGTTAATGCCAAATTAACACTTGTGGCCCAATCTGAGGAATGCTGAGTATTATGGAATTACGTGAAGGCTATCCGCCGAGGATATATCTATATCATTATAATGTTTTCAAGAAAACGATCAGGACATTAAAAGTAAATAAATGACATGTTAAAATTTTATGAAATATTTATTCCATAATGGCGGATAAACTAATAAAAGCCTCGTCGTAAAAAGGAAAATATCGCCTTTTGCTAACAAAAGATTTCATGTATATAATTTTGTATAATGAAAATGTCGCATTGCTGATTGGCTGGAGAGAATTTTCTTCTTTCTGTCTATGTATCTAGGTAAATGTAAAGGGCCATATAAGAGAGAATTTCAGTTTTTGAAAATAACTGTATTAAAAACACTGATCAAATCCTTTACAACCAATTGTCTGTATCACCATCTATTATGTTATAGACTCACAAGATCCTTTATCTAGATTAACACAGAAATTTATTCTGAAAAATGTTCGACACGTTATACATAATTTTCTCCTAAAGTTTATAAATATATCTTGTTTGAATGCTTTAACTATATTCAACATTCAATACAGTTGTTTTTTTTTTAATTTAAAACGAACATGACAGATTCATTTGTATTAAGTCATTTTTAGCATCATCACCTGAATAAATTTATTATTTGGGAAGTATGAAAGGGTTGTAAAAATAAAAAAAAGATACTTTGAGTCGACATATTTAACCAAATTTTTCTAAGTGAATGAATGTGGACAACGTGTCTACTGAGTTGAGAACTTTCCAGCAGGTGTGATTTGGGGTTATTAACGCCTGCATATATAAATGTATCTTTAAAAATATTTATATAATTGTGCATCTTGGCTGTTACCTTCTGTTGCTTGTCTTCTGAATGTATCGTTTCCGAAGCACCTGTCTTCAGTTTACTGCCGTCGTTGGCAAGCTTCTAGGAATTTTAAACCAAAATTTATTCAAACGACAGAGCACATTATTCTCATTCTGCTGTATATGATAGACGAAGTCTAAACTCGGACAAATTTATCTGGGTTTGTAAAGATATTTTTATTAATTGTTCACACAATATAAAGCCTAAGAGTCATTCGTGATACTAAACTATGTTGTGATATAACCAAAAGAGAAGGTTAGAAATATAAATTATGAGGATATGTAAGGAGGAAGATATCTAAATAGTTACCCTATATTTGAAGTGCTTAAATTAGTAGTGGCCTGGTAAGCATTCACCCGAGAGTCGGTTCCTGAAAGTCGTGATACTTGACAAGGTGTAGTTCGAATGGAACCTACTTCTTTTTAATTGAATATGAAGGGAAACGATATATATATCTTTTGCAGTCTACGTAGTATGGTTGTCTTTATATTTGAATATCTGAATTAAAGTAGCATTTGCCAACGAAACAGGGATAGAATAGCAACAGATGTGAGATGTTTCATCTGTGGGTAAACATCTGGATGAAGGAAAGTAATTAATCAAACACAATATCACGTAGTTATTTTTAATGCTATGATGTTGGGGAAGTCAGGACTTTGCTTTCCCAGATCAAACAGTGAAGAATTATTTCATTTTTGTCCCGATCTAGAGTTACGTATCTATCTATATTTCTGAGATGTGATATTATGTACACTATTTTCATTATTCGAACTATTGTCCTCATCTTTGTCGCCATATTTATTACAACGTTTGGCCGTTGTACGCTCTGGCCTTCTTCAGGTGGTAGGAATGTCGAACTGAACATTCTACCCCAGTGAGCGAAATAAAGGGTTCAGTTCGACATTTCAACCACCTGAAGAAGGCTGGGGCATACAACGGCCGAAATGTTGTAATAAATATGGCGACCAAGATGAGGACAATAGTCCGAATAATGTAAATAGTGTATCTAGAGTTACATCTAACAATTTTAAGGAGAGAGAAAAATTTAAAAAAATAGTAACTAAGAAGACAGAAGATAAAGATTGGAATTGCATTTTAATTATTTAAAATCAAGATTGGCTAGAAAACAATAGGCTGGAACAGAGATCCACAATCGGGAGGTGCAAGAAAAGAAACTGTTAGCATCGAGCTCAGGCTTACATCTAAAATTTGAACTGGAAAAATTATAAGGCGTATCAGCCAAAAGGAAGTACATCGGTAGAGGCTCGGTAACTTCGGCGGCCTTACAAGGCACAGAGCATTTTACCAACAGCTTTAGTGTTGAGTTCAACTTGGGGTTTGAGCTGAAACACTTGAGTTCCAAAAGATTTCCGACGTATGGAAACCTCATTGAGAATACAATCGTTCCTAATGACTGGATAAAATGAAGGGTCTCGTCGATGTTGAAGAAACGTTAATACTTTAACATTTGTCATGTCTATTCCTTTCTGTTACGCATCTATTTTACACGAACTAACGTCGGAATTCGAATCACGCGCATCACTCGATTAAAATAAATATGGTTTTATCTACTGTTACAAATTCATGACGGTCGTCTTCGAGTATAGAATCCAGAGGTTGGCAGTGAATATTTCGGAGACACTAGGAAAGCGTAGTTCAGGTTCGCAGTGGATATCGCAGCAAAGTAGCAGCGCGTAGCTCTTCCTTCTGTCATTTTCGCTTGACAAGTTCTCTCTGGTCATTCCGGTAGGGTAAACAAAAATGGCCGCCTTTATACACGACGGATACAATGTTCTGCAGCTTCTGATTGTTTAATCTTCTATTGGTATACTATAAAGGGAATTAAGTCATTTTGACTAACTCACTAGTTACATATATATATATACACAAAAAACTGTAACATCTACATCAAAAATGGAGCAAGGAATAGCTTGTTAATATTAACACCCTAAAAAGAAAACTACATTTTTAAGCATCTAAGAGACCACTTTATCTCTTCTATTAACGTCTTTGATGCTAACATCCAGGAGAGTAACTCGTTGCGCATTCTCCAGCTAAGGTGTTCTGCTGGAAGGAAGTAGAAAGAATATATTGAATCAGCTGCTACGTCTATTGCTAGGACAGTAGTTTCACTGTGTCGTACTAGACAGTTTTTTCTCTCTAGAATCAATCTTACATATTCATAAGTGTCACATTCGTACATGCTTCGAATATTGCTACCACGTAATGCTTCTGATATAAATTTAGAGGTTCTTCATAAAATCCAAAGAAGAACCTTCAATGTTATTGTTCCTGACCTGGTACACCATCTCAGTCACTGTCCTTCGGCCGTAATGTATTTTCTCTGTGCGTTTTCTATAAATCTTTGCTCTATGGTACACGGATTTTATGAATTTAAACACAATATTAGATTTTCAGGTCTGATCTTTGGCTAGAGGCAATCGTAACTTCTACGATTTCGTTTTCGTTCACTTCTCGCCTGTGGAACTCGCTTCCCGCTTTTTCTTTCCAGCCAAATTTGATCTTCTAAAGTTTAAATGCAATGTCAATTATTATCATCTGTTTTATTTATTACTCTTCATTTAGTGTTGTTTCTGCTTAATAATGTTTATCTTTTCCTTATTCTAGTACACTCATTAATCTTAGTGTCTTAGTGGCTTTATTGCCTTGTTTAGTGTGAAATGATTAAAAAAATCTACATCCTAAATTACGTCCAAATCAGCTACTGTAAAAAAAACAAATCTATTACGCGCGTGTCAATAGTAATGCATGGGTTCATTAGAAATTACAAACATGAACAACTTGCATAATACTGAACTACAGTACCTATGCATGTGCGTGTATGTATGTGTGTGACTGGGAGTGAGAGAGAAAGAGAAGGCGAAAGTAAATAAAATTTATTTATTAAATCCACATATATTCTAAAGCTACTGTAATTGACTCGTGTTACCGAATCCGCTGTCAGGCCTAAAAAAAAATAATTGCTCGTCAGAAACGAACTGAATGTAAATTGCTTGATCCCCGTCGGTATCGAATTTCAGCAGTGATGTATTGCCTTTGCTGTGATGCAAGACCAAAACGCATGAAAAGATGCAGACGGCATTAAAAGGGACAAAATGACTGGCCGCATTCAGATTGCTTAGTGAGGCAAGCCAGAACATGGCGGTGATAGTGTTTGTCAATCGGTTGACATTCGATCTCTCTCTATAACCATCAATCTATCGCTATTTGGCTTTCCTCCGAGAAACAATGCGATGCTGACTGCCTAATGCGAGGTAAAAACAAAATAGCCCGTCTTTGATGCAACAGAAGGTAGACATACATAAAAATTGTTAAATAAAGAAATTAACAGATGCGCATCTTTGACTTACCTATACTCGCATAACATCAGCAAACTCAGCAAATATATATGCAGATGTTCCCATTCAAATACAAGATATATCTGTATTTACTAACTGTTCTACCAATATAAGCCCCAAGAGCCACTCTAGCTATTGGGTTACTGATTGTGGTTGTCCTATAAGCGTAAGAAGATGACGTAAAACCTGCAGTTTATGTTTGGTAAAGCTAACGATTTACCTTAGACCTGAAGAGGGTATGTAATTAGTGACTCGAGAAGCATCTTCTGGAGAAAATGTTCCACAAAGTATCGGCCTTTGTGAGGAAGCTGTCTGAATTTGACATCCCTAAATGGTCTCGTACAGAAATTCGAATATCGAGACTTAATCTAACACGCTATCACGAATTGTATCATGCATTTAAAATTTTGTCTGTCCTGCGTCTGACAGGACATGTGATTTCCACATCCATGCATCACATATTGTACCCTGTATCTTCAGAATTCTATCGAGAAAAGAGAAAGAGAGAGGTTATCTCCACTCTTATATAGTCCTGAATAAAATATCACTGAGTGGAAGTCCTCGCACAAAAGGTAGGTAACCTCACAGTTTTAGTTACAGACTCCTAAAAAAAGAATCATTCATTTTAATTCGATTAGCTCTGTTACCGTCGTTTTTCAGCAACTACTTTTCGAGATTTTGTGATTAAAGAACTGGGATTTTATTTTTTGTTTACAAATGATATATATATATATATATATATACGATCCAAAGTTTACTATTTTGGAATTCGGTAAGTATCGATAACTTAGAAGTTTCGAACAATAACTGCATATCGTAAAACCCAAGTTTACTTGATTTTTGCAGAACAGTTCAGAAAATTTATAATATATTTGTCTTGAGAACATCTTGTCTTAAGAATATCCAGATAAAAACCTAGCAAATTAGCCCTTTGCCTGCCCTGCGCATTTTATATGATGCACAGAAAATCACATATGGTACACTGTATCTTCAGAATTCTATTGAGAAAAGAGAAAGAGAGAGGTTATCGCCACTCTTATATAGTCCTGACTAAAATACCACTGAGTGGATGTCCTCGCACACAAGGTAGGTAACCTCACAGTTTTAATTGCAGACCCCTAGAAAAGAATTGGCACAGAGCGTAGTGTAAATAACTTATGATTAGTACGTTTTATTATGTGAAACACTATATATCAGCACATTCTATTTGCCAAATAAGCTGGGTTGCCTTGCATTATTTATAAGTCTGATATCAAGCACGGTCGTTTGTATAGTACACACGAAAATGCCCTGGACAAGCAAAGTGTTAAAGATACCCTTACTTTCACGAAACAATTTCCTTCAGTGTGACCGACAAACTCAAACATTAAAAAAAAAAAATAAGAAATAAAAATAAGAAAAAAAAAATCTCACGTACACAGTAACAAACGGCTGTACACGATCTGGCATACACATCCTCAGTACGCCCAAACGAACGCAGAAACTAACATATATACATTGTAAAAATTATTCCGATATAAACGTATGGACACATGAATAGGTAGACGCAGGCATTTATAAACAAGAATTTCTATATCAGTTAATCTAACTCTTTTTCTATTCAACTACTTTTTATTGCTTTCAGTCTATTTACGAGAGGCACGGTCAGTGGATCAGGCTGTTCTCGTGGTGAGATAATCATTCCCGACTTTCTTCATCATAAATGACGTTTAAAACTCAATAAGCAAGTATTACATGGCGACAGCTTTTCTCTAAGAATTCATTCCGTTCACCTCGTTTTATTATATATATTTTCTGGCATATTACTTCTTATTTACCCGATTTTCTACGAACTTAAATCTCTTTTTGTTTTTCATTTTTGTCGGGAGGGGAAACACGTTATGTAATCACTTTTCATTTATTCATCATTTTTTTTTTTTTTCATTTCCTTTTTTTCTTTTCGTCAGCATTTTTTGTCTTTAACTTTCATTCCGCCTCTGCCATCTTGTAGACGGCTTACGACCATATCACGTTGAAACACCGGTTCTCTTACGACAATCGAAGTTAAGCAACGTTGAAACAGATTATTACCTAGATGGGTATCCGCGTGTGAATACCAGATGCTGTGAGCTTGGATGTTTGGATGATATAATGAAAATTGGAGAGCAGATTTCCAATTTAATTCGGGTTCGTTATGTACAATTACACACAAATAAACCTTGCAAAATACATGAAACCAGCTCTTCTTCCCACAAGCTATGGATTAAATAGTATGAATTGTATCAGTAAATCATTATTATCTATTAACAAAAATCTTACAATCTTTAAATATTTTATGGCTTTAAATAACCTGCACTAGGTTGATAAAACATAAAATTCACTCAGTTAATCAATCCTGATTTCAGAAATTCTGTTGGAGGTTCTAAATGACGTCATAGCTAAAGTCGCAGCAGAAACAAAAACTTTTTTTTTTAATTTTTCTTTTTTTTATTTGAATATGAATGTTTTTATTGAAACAAAACAAGTACAGTTGACCACTGATGACAATTCCAGAACAACGTAACTATAAACAATTTTTTTCTAACCTCTGCCAACCGCAATGATGGAGAAAGCATTACCTCGAACCATGGCCAGTGAGACACGCTGCAAGAGCCACTCCGTTTCGCGAGGCTCGTCCCTTAATTGAGACGCAATCGCGCCAGTCCCCCGATGGAACGCCATCGACTGAGGGCCAATAACCCCTGAAGTTTCCACTGCCACAGGAATAAAAAAAAATCTATCAGCAAGAGAAGAATATTTAACTATTTTTTCCATTTCTGCGTCCCGGGCGACGGATCCTGGCTCAACCGCGGAACTGATCAAATTACCGACCGAAAATGTATCCGCACAGGTCGCATCCCAAATCAACGACTTCCTCATTTTAAAAGGGAAAATGGTAATGCCACCCGGCCGCTTTCCATCACCGCGGTCGGGGCCTGCGGGTTCGATTTGGGAAAGGAACCTAGCTGCATCCAAACCTCTTTTGATGATGTCGTTAATGGCTGCCTGCTTTTCTTTTTCTATGTGTAATCCCTATTTATGACGTAAACTATTCTGTCTATCCATAACGATACTATGCAACTCGAAGCAATATTTATCTTTTTACTATCCATCCCAGGTCATGTTCTAACGTTAATTTACATCAACTAGTTCGGTAGGTTACTCGTAAATTCAATCTGTCACTCTTGAATTCACTATAACATGGGAGTTTAAAATTCTCCAAGCCCTCTTTCCACATTATGTGTCCCAGAAATTTCACTTATATCTTTCTACTTACAACTGTACGTTTCCGGTTTTCTTTTAAACTTTTATGATCATGTTATACTGGAGCATACCTATTCTATTGTTAATAGACTCTCCCACCTATAATAAGTAGGAGTAGTAGCAATCGCCAAGGAGCTCAGTGAGGTGGTCAGTCAGTCGATGTCGGACATTAAAGTACCAGCCACCACGACTAGATTGCTGCGTCATTAACTATTATTTCAAGTTCCTAACGTTTTGTACATCGAATCTTTTTAGGACCGACTTAGTGAAATACAAGCCTCCACTGTGAAAACTACTCTAGAACAGATCATATGCTAGGTCTATGGTATACACAACATTCTTCTGTAGTAACACTTCTGTGAAGAAAATGTTCAGCATTATCTACCTTATATCGACATTACATAACTGCCCATCCCTCTTTACTGAGCTAGATTTCAAATGAATCTGTCGTTATGAACATGAATTTCCCAACTTGTGAGATAATAACCGTCATTGATTTGGCCCGATAATAGTGAGACCACTGAGCCGTCTCTTTAGCATTACCGTTTTCTTGTGATAATTTAACTCAAACTTACCGCTAACAGCTTAAGCGAAGATGTGAGTATCGGGTTGTGGTTATTGGCGCAGGAAGTGAGATCATATCTTGCTCAAATCCCAGCCGGGGACGTTGAATTGAATTTCATGCAAGTACCTCTTGATATGGATGAATACATTTTATATCCTCCTCAGCTAGCGGGTAATAGAAAGGCACCGCAGACCATCATGTTTTATTAAATATCGATCCCAAAACGCTTGAACGTGAGGACAATAACCCCATCCCGTAAAACTTTATTTGTTGCTGAAGCCATACCAGAAACACCTGGTGCCATATCCTCGAATAGACGGTTCTGAAAGATTAACAAACATATATAATGGCTGCGAATCGATTTCAAGCAATGTCTTCGCTTAATCCGACCCAATATATGCCCAGCGAGGATGTTCCTTTTTATTAGCGTCCTACATTCTTTTATATATATATATATATATATATATATATATATATATATATATATATATATATATTATGAACTAAATGCGACAATTATTTTGATATATTTATTGATTATACACTCTATTTATAGATACAAATATTTAAGTAAATAGTTTGTTTATAATAAACAGTATTAACAACATTTACCGGCCTGACGTTCCGAGAAATTTCAAAGAAAATATGTGTCCTCCGACAGGAATCGAACCTGAATCATACATGAAACCCTCATATAGCCTGACGTGCTATACTATTTAGCTAAAGAGGAAGTGTCTTGTTAACAATGTCGAATTACTGCTTTAAAATTAAAAATCTTCCATGATTTCTTTCGAACGCTGCAATCTACTCGAAGCTTATATTAACGTACTGGCAATAATCCAACCTTGCTAACAGAACGCTTTCTCTGTAGCTAAATGGTATAGCACATCAGGCTATATGACGGTTCCGTGTAAGATACAGTTTCAAATCTTTTCGGAGGGCACATATTTTCTATGAAATTTCTAGGAACTTCAGGCCGGTAAATGTTAATACTTCTTTCTCTTTTATAAACAGAGCATTTACTGAAATATTTGTATCTATAAAAATAGCATATAAACAATAAATATATTAAAATGTATACATAATATAGATATATGTATGCATTTATAACTTTGATGTGGCAAAACGTAATTTCTTGTCCCTTAGTTTAGGATTAAAATGTAAAGCAGATTGCCCCTGCATCGCGGCCAATGAAATAGTGGGAAAGTAATTCACAATGGTGGAAAAAGTAATAGGAAATTATCCAATTTCCCAATGAATCATTTCAATGCATAAATAAAATAATACAAAAAAGAAAACGAAATTGGAAGAAACATTATTGCATCGGAGGTGAAGTAATATGTCATTTACAAAACTCCTGATAATTACTTCGGATCATAGAACTGATCTTTCGTTAATTTTACATTTATTTCCGTTTTGAAAAATGTCCTTTCCTTAACATTATTTTAGATATACGAATAACAGAAATCTTCATATAAATGTCGATTCTATTTTCAACTCATCTTAGTTTTGGTAATTTGTAACCGTCTCTATCATTCTTTATGTAAAAGCTGATCTGCATTTTAAAATGTCGTCCAGAACGCGGGAACTCCCCATGGGAAATAAATTTCTTTATCGTATGAGGAGACTAACTTAATCAATGGGCATTAATATATTGTAAATACAATTAAAATGAAACGGTTAACCCCAAGAGAAACCGACGTAATGAAATTGCAGCAAACCGACAAGTTGATGTAAATTTTATTTAAAAATTATCAACTCTGAATAATGCTATACGGTAACAACCAAGGTCTGGGAATCGTGCGTCTCTAACGAAGAAAAAGATATGGCTAAAATACAAAGCAATGGTAATATTAACCGTTTCCTCATAAGGAAATATTCGGAATTTATTGACCAAGCATCCAGTGCTGATCGAATTACACTTTTCTTCACTCCATGCCTATCGGGATTGGATAAAAATGTTGTATCTTTTCTCATTTGTAATGGTAATGTTAATATTAACTATTTCTTATGAAAATTATTCGGAATTTATTGGATGAACAGCTACTGCCCGTTTGGGATTTATATCTTTTCATTAAAAAAAATTGTCAGGTAAATAGGTTTCTCAAATCCACTAGCTGTTATTGTTCTTTCCATTACTGATTTAGGATTTTTATTTGAGGTGACACCCAACGTTAACTTCTTGATTATTTTGACACTTTCTCGTCAACTTTAGTTAAGAAAATATATTTTCTCTGTCCTTTTTTTTAAGTAAAACAAAAAAAACATAGCGAGGATTAGATTTCTGTATTTACCAGATATATCCCCTCAGAATGTAAGCAAATGAAATTATGCTACATTTTTTTAAAAAAATTGGTCGTCTTTAATATTTCGCGTACATGATTATATTACAGTGTGTCCCAAAAGTTTGACATCAATTCGCAGACCGATAACTTTGGTAATTTTTGTTGAAAAAACCTCAAA
This sequence comes from Acanthosepion pharaonis, assembly GCA_903632075.3. Taxonomy (NCBI): domain Eukaryota; kingdom Metazoa; phylum Mollusca; class Cephalopoda; order Sepiida; family Sepiidae; genus Acanthosepion; species Acanthosepion pharaonis. The sequence continues at coordinate 85,964 of CAHIKZ030001434.1, read as the reverse complement.
TTTTCATAGAAAGTATAGAAACAAATCAAGATTTTATATTTAATCTTTCGTTTTTGTTATCTCAATGAGAATCTGCCAGAGAGAAGGATCGGTGGTAGTGGAGATAAAACAATTTTCATGTCCCCGTGTGATTTCTTCTTATGGGGATATGTTAAGGAACTAGTCTGTGCAAACCCTTCTTCCTGTTAGCGTTGATGAACTCAAGCAGAGAATCACTTCCGCCCTTGATAAGGTTAACGGAGACTTGCTACAGTGTGTTTGAAAAAAGCTTAACTACCGAATTGACATGTGCCGTGTCACAGGCGGTGCACATATTAAACATTTATAAAATCGGTCCCATAAGAAACTTAGATGTTCAACACGTAATGTTTTTCAATTACATTGAGCTAGACGTAGTATTTGTCAGGATAATTGCTTTTAAAATGATGTCAAATATTTTGGGACACTGTATTTTCTATTGCGAAAAAAGAATAATCCGTCCAAAGACGCAAACTGCTTGAAAAATGTTTCAAGTATTCCAAGACACTGAAAAATTTAGTTTGCCGAGAAAGTTAGAAACAACTTATAACAAACCGACCGCCGGATTCTCTGGCACTTTTTTATAATTTAGAAAGTAGAATACAGGTAAAGACTCATGGACACAAGTGGCGTGTGTTGATTTGAAACTCGCTCGCCCCTCAGGATCTGTTCGAAAAATATGCGAGTGACATAACGTAAAATATCAATATTAAGAGCACAGATGATTGGTTACAAGGCAATTACATTCAGCAGACGTGTCTCTAAGTATCGGGCGTTGGTTCTTATATTTAAATCTATATCCGACGTGCAGTAGTCGAGAGTGAATTTCCTGGATGAAGAGTTATTATTATTTACATTCAGACTAATGTCCATCAACGGTTTTATTATCCCATGTCAGCCGTTGTTATCGTCCCACTCACCATTTTTAGTGATATCTTGTTCTTATTTAGCAAATTTTGATGTAAACATTTATTTAGTGAGTACCTTGTTATCATCACACTCTCCATTTTTAGGGATATCTTGTTCTTATTGAACGAATTTTGATGTAAACACTTTATTTAGTGAGTACCTTGTTATCATCCCACTCAATTTTTACAGATACCTTGGTTTTATTTACCGAATTTTGATGTAAACACTTTATTTTATTTAGTGAGTACCTTGTTATGGCCCCACTCTTTATTTTTAGGGATACCTTGTTCTTATTAAACGAAGTTTTATGTAAACACTTTATTTTATTTAGTGAGTACCTTGTTATCGTTTCACACTCCATTTGTAGGGATATCTTGTTCTTATTTAGTATTGCTCTAGTATTGCCCGCAAAATTCCGATGAGTCAAAATCTGCACTATCTGCCCTGCGGATTGAACACACAATTACCCTGTTTGTATATTTAATATCCAACATTGTAATGCACTGTACAGGGTAGAAAATCTGAGAGTGTTCTTTTGTGAGAAAAAAAAAAAGAAGGATTTTTTTTTATTTACGTCAAAAAGGTAAAGCTGTTAAAAAGTTTTAAGTAACAAGCGATAGTTTGAGTCGCTTTTTCTGCTCATATAAGTCCCCCCCAAGGAGGTTAATGGGGAAATGAAATAAAAATGTTACCTTTTGTTTAAACATAAGGTAGCACACTCCTGAATCAGTCTTCTGGCAGAATCAGCGCATATTCTATGTTATCAGGATCTCCTTAGTAGGCCTAGCATAAATATATACAATATGCGTGGCGCTAATAAAAACAAGAAAGGCAAATGGCACCAAGTCCTCAACAGCAGTAGCAGCAGCAGTTAAAAATTATAGGCATTGAACTGTAAGGTAATATCAACAAAAAGAGTATTGAACTGTAAGTTAATATCAACAAAAAGAGTATTGAACTGTAAGTTAATATCAAGAAAAAGAGTATTGAACTGTTAGCTAATATCAAGAAAAATAGTATTGTACTCTAAGTTAATACCAAGAAGAAGAGTATTGAAGTGTTAGGCAATATCATCATAATCATTCGAACGTAGTCGGGACCATCGAGCCAATAAAACTATCCTGTCTTTAGGTTTGTATTATGTGCTATACCAGGACTATATAGAAATTTGAATTCAGCGTTACTTTCTCCTAGACTAGATGCCAACCAGTCTGTCCTGCTATTTACCCATTGCTGAGGGGAGTAGAAATTTATTTATACGTTTCCCATGTAAGTTAATCTAATGGTTCCAATTGTAATTCGAACTCGACTCTCAAACCGAGCCGCTATCCATGAATCCACTGTGCCTCCTCTGAATTGGTTATATCATTCCTCCTCTATGACATTGAATAATACACAATCATCTCACAGATGAAGAACAGACTTGAAGTAACAGAAACCTGCTTCTCCAGATGGATGCTGATAATACTATTGACCAAACAGTTAAGTAACGACGAAATCTTAGAGTAAATAGAAACAAAGAGGACACTTGTACTTAGCATCAGAAAGAGACAGTTGAAATTCATAAGCCGCTTATTGTGGAAAGAAAGCTTGGAGAATTTGATACTCACAGGATATATTGAAGGGAAGTGGGATAGACATGAACCTAACTAGCAAGCTTGAATAAATGGATGGTAGGATAAGTTATAGGAGAGATAACAAAAATACTAAATTTTTTAAGAGTACAGAGGAAAGGAAGTTGCAGACATCACCTGGTAATTATGCACCAACCCAATATATATATATATATTATCCACGGTTACATGCTGCCTAGTTTTTGTATATCTATCAAATTCTTTTTTTTATTGCATTATACCTACCCTTCATACGTACACAAACACACGGATGACGTATCTGTTCTTTGTGATCGCCAACATCTTTAATGGACACCGGACACAGGCGAAAAAGAAGACGGCCAATCAGTACATGAACAACGTGTCCGTGGTTAATCTTAAAAGGGAAGAACCTGTTAAAATCCCGAATAAAGCAATAACACAAATTCTTTCCGACGCTTATGCAACTCTTCAAAGGATCATTCCGACTGACTGTATTTTCTTGTCACCGCTGCAGTCAATATGCAATGGATGAGAAGATAACTATGTTTTGAACTGTAAAAAGCCGATGGTTTCTAATTCTTCCTTGGGTCAGGAATCTGCTATTGCCAGCTGCCGATCAATCGCAAAGAACCGCAATTTCGTTGCAAGGAAGGAAAATATAAAAGACGAAACGTGAATGACTGACCAGAAACGATTGTATGTTTTAGAGCACAAAGATCATTAACACTGCACACAGTCTTACCATCTGTTCGAGGAAACATCTTTTCGGCAGTGATGTTAAAAAAAAAGGTATCATTTTTATTCGATGCTTGAATGTCACTTTTTAAAATCTATACTTACATGATTTACCACTTCATCTTGAAACAAACAAGTTGCATCATAACCATTAAGTAATAGAGTATAATTTTAGCGGCTGGAGAGTTTTTTCCTTGACTGCTCAAGTAATCTGAGAATTTTTTTTTATATTTCTAGTTCCAAAATGAGATAAAATACAAAAAAAAATGTCGTCTAGGTGAGACAACACATTTCATGCAACTTCGATACTTGATCGGAGCTAGACTTCCATTATCCTCCAATAATATCTATTTTAATAAAGTATCCACTGGATTTCCGAAAAGTCTCCCTAGTTAAGCAACGTAGAGCCTGGTCAGTACATAGATGGGTGACCACGTGGGAATATTAGGTGCTGTAAGCTTGGATGGAAAACTGTTGATTATAGAGCCGAATTCCAATTCCGATTGGGTTCATTATACTCTTTGGGAAAAAGTACGACTTCACTTCTACTCCACTCAAGGTTTTCTTAGTAAGAATTGTATCTCTAAATCATTATTATCTAAAAGAAAATTCTTACAGTAATTCTTACAAATTCTTACGGTAAAAGAATATTCTTTCAGTATCAAGAAAATATATTGCCAAGCTTCAAATAACCGATAAACCGTAGAAAATGAAAAAAAAATCAAATGAAATTATCAGTAGACGATGTGTGGGTATTGTAACGGATATTGGCGCTGAAATGTAATCACAGGGCCGATTTCAAATTACCGGCTAATCTATTGCATTCTCTTTCACACTACGCCCCTTCCACTCAGCTCAGTTATGAGTTAAATATCAGAATAGACTAGAATATCTAGACCTTATTAGCAACCGTTCTAGTAAAAGAATTACACGAAGTTGAAGACTGTAGAGAAACAAATTGAAACATACCTCATTATCTTCCCCAATAATACTTGGCAATTTACAGATAATAGAAAGGAAGCTGTGGAGAGTCTGAAATTAATAATCTTATAAACTTCCTATAACGCTCGTTTCTCTGGTTAATAATACTGTAAGGAATACTGGAATAAAATATGAGTGAAGAACAAGTTTAATCTCATGAGAGACATGCATTAACAGCAATAGATAATACCGCAGTTCATTTCGGCAATGCGTACACCTCAGCATTATGCCTTGCAACTTGGGAGACTCTACGGAAATCCAGTGGATACTTTGCAACCCATATTGCGTTGAACGTTCCTATCATAGACGTCCACCTCATACAGGATGGATGATAACAATTAGTGTATGGAAGGTCGCTTGTCTTTCTACAAAACAAATAATACGTGTAATAAATTTGTTATATTAAAAAAATATTTGTTCAAATATTCGTTCAAATATTCCTTCACAAAAATTATTTTTTTAAATGATGATACATCCTTCTTTAACATTATCAAATGTTTTAGATGATTTTTTTTTTTGCTCTTAGACTGGTTTCGAAAATATTTATATTTTCTAGATAAAAATTTAAAGAAGCAAATATCAAATATTAACAGAGAAATATGCGTTTAAAACAATTTTTAAAAAATCACAAAAAAAACTCTGCTAACATTAAGCGCAAAATAATTTAAATAATGTTTAGAAAATATAGTCAGAGTAAAATGACAAAAAATGTTTCTTTCACTTTTTTTTTCCTGTTCGGTTATCTCTTTTCCAAAGCAGAGACGACAGAATAAAATATTTCAAGTCATTGTTCTTTCAAACAGCAGACAACGCAAAGACTCATGGGAAAAAATGATTTTATCTTTCTCTGACAAGACTGAAATATTCTTGTTGCATGTTGTCAATTAGGCCAGCATTCAAAATCAAATGCAAGTATCAATCGTTAAAATATGAGTTCTTTTTATTTTCGTTCTTTCTTCAGTAGAGTTCAAACATGTCGACCTATTTCAAAGGTAAATATGTATGTGAACTACTGTTCATGAATCTTTTATTTCATTCCCGCTTGAAGAATAGAAAATATCTGTTTTGGACTTAAAACTCCGATCGATTACAAATTACACAAAACATGAGGTTAAATAATGGCGTCTATTTTCTGTCATAATTATGGCTTTGTTTTTTTCACAGTGTCTTGTAGTCTGGATATTTTTGTTTGTACTCGGGTCAGAATTTGAAAATAATAATTTATTATTATATACAAGGTGAATGTTTGTATTTCTTCCATCACTTCTTCTTTTAAATGCCGTGTCTCTTCAGGGCGTTGGCGATGTTGATTCTCCACAAGTTTCTATCCCTTGTCGTTCTCAAAAATGTTTGCTTTTTTCTTTAATATTCATCCCATTACCTGATCTGATCCCAATATGAACAAGTTTATTAGATGTTACTAGTGTTTTTCTGTTTCTTCTTGCGTCCATTATGTCCTGTGAGTTTTACATTTTCTAAAATAGTTTTACTCATTATATGACCCAGAAATGTCAGCTATAGATTTATGATAGGTGTCATTTTGGATGTCGCCTACTTTAAAATGTCTTTGTTGCTCGCGTGTTAACTTAAGGCGACATAACTTTGAAACACTTGTTATCGCGCGATCACCGAAGTTAAACAACGTTGAGTGTCGGTGTCTGCTGAGAAACACTTGGTGTTATAAGCTTCGCGACAGGTTTAGCAGGCCGTCGATGAATAGAATCTCTCTACCGATGCTAACAAAAGATCCCGTTATGTGAAGGTGCTTCGGGACTGAACGCTCACCATATTTAGCTGACCTTGGCTGAGTGACGAGTGGACTACATGCTCACCCCAAACGTTCTATGAAATCATTTAATAACTGACAATTATCATTTGGCATTATTAACGACGTTTCTTAATTTGACAAAAAATTGGTTAAAATGTTTTATTCGCATAAATTATGGTACTTTACTACCCGTAGCTTAGATGTGACACAAGCAGCTAGTGATTGCGTGGAGCAGTTGCTAGATACTCTACCTGAGATCTGTTACTCAGATCTTAGCAGTTGTCGAAATCTCTGCCTTCGAGCAGAGAGGAACCCGGACGAGGCTATGGCGAAAGGCAGGGAAATTTTGGCCGAGACTACGAGCTCGGATTGCTTCACTTTAAATTCAGCCTTGTGCGACATCCTACCTCGTTGGGCAGGCTGGTAAATATTGTCCAGCTGGGATCAGTTGAGTACGACTCAGACTTACGCGAGAACTACCGACCTTCCAATAGTAGCACTCACTACTGGATTGACTTGCGACGATCGGGCGAATAACTGTTACTTTATTTGTTATTGTATTTGTTTTACAATAAACTTTACTTTTTTATCCTTCGTGTTTTTCAAGTATATATTCCTATTAGCACGGAATATGACACATATATTATAAATCCATTATACTTCTAAATAAATTATATTGAAAGGTATTTTACTGCCGTGTTGTTACAAAATCTCTCTGTAAACCTCAGGTTTTTTTTTTATCATTTCACTCCAAGCAAGACGAGAAAGGCACTAAGATGCAAAGGGAAGATTACTGAAAGTGAAGGAAAGTGTAGAAAAGACAATAGAATGAACGGGATTAAATAAAATGACATAAGATTATGATTGACGTTGCATTATATTTTTGAAGATCGTAGCTGTCAGGAAAACTAGAAATATAAAGAAAGTTCTACAAGCGAGAAGTACGAGTTGATAGATTATTAGAAAAGAAATGGCGGTTACATCTAACAAATTCAACAACAAAATGATGAAACTTAACTGCCAATCTAGTACGAGGCTTAAAAGCACGAAGTCGAGGTATCAAAAGGAATGACTCAATAAAACACAGTTTTACTTCGTTTCTCTCTTTCTCACTCTCACTCTCTTTCTCTCTCAGACACACATACACACGTAATGTAGTCCAGTATTATGAAAGTTGTTCTTGTATATTATTTCTAATAAATTCATTCATTACTATTACCACGCGTATGAAAGATGTTTAGAATTTTTTTGAAATAACTGATTTGGACCTAATTAAAGATGATGATTTATATTATTCATTTCATCCCAAGTAAGGTAACAAAACCACTAAGACACAATGTGTTACTGCGTGGGAACGAATAAGAAAAAGAAAGCCATTATTAAGGAGTGAGAACACTAAGTGAAGAGCAATCAGTAAGTCAGTAGATAACGATTGACACTGTATTTAAAATTTGAAAACCAATGTTGGCTGGATGAAAAAAAAGTGGAAAGAAAGTTCCAAACGCAAGAAGTGAAGGAAATGAAACTATTAGCATAGAACTTATGGTCATGTCTAACAAATTCAAACGTAAAATGATGAGAACTTGTTGAGAATCGAATACTGCTCTTAAATTCATAAAGTCCACGTGTCATAGTACAAAATTAATTAGATAATTTACCGTGAAAGTGTTTAGAGATAAAAGAGAAGTTATGTTATAACAGTGATAAAATGACTGAAGTCGAGATGCCACGTCAGGACTGATGATATTTCAGATTGTCTCATGAATTTCTAGAGATATAGTTGAAGCTATAACTGAAGAAAAAAAAACAGAAGACTAATTAAATTGCAAGCATCTAACACGACGCAGTAAATTATCTTTCGTCTCAGCAAACTGAGCAATTGATTCTATAAAATCAAATTAATTGGATGCAAAAAGCAATGTTATTTCTCTCTCACAGATTTTTTATAAAATAATTACAGCATGAAATCCAGGCACTTCATGAGTATAGATAGCTTAGAATTTTTATGACGAATACCTGAATAGTAGCCCTAAAGTATGACATTATTTACACATGGATAGTTACATCCGACTAGAAACAGATCCTAAGTGAATACATTACGGGAAGATTCAAGTACAATAATAATATTTGTTCTAGATGCGATGCCGTAATTTTCGGTCAGTAAACGACAGAAAAATGGTAAGAGCGAATCTGGGCATTTTGACACCCATGTATTGCAAATGGATTCGACTACAAGAGTCAGGTTAAAGTATGTTGAAGCATTCATAACACTAGTTGTGTCGATAAACATTTATACTCCCTAAGATAACCTGTCATTTAATCATTTGAGTATAGCATTAAAATAACGAATCCTTGTACTGGGTTAGTGTATTTAGGATTAAAATTTAACCGGACAGGAGAGGATCAGTTTATAGTACATGTGCGCTCTACAAAGGGATTCATAAGCACATACAGAAATTAATGACTATTGATGTTTATATATGTGACTTACCTGAACTATTATAAACGATTCGTAAAGTTTTGAAAAGAACGTTTTACTGGAATGTTAGTACAGATTTACTTTAAGCATATTTATAGCTAATAAAAGATGAAAAAATAATATATATATATATATATATATATATATATATATATATATATATATATATATAATATATATATATATATATACACCTAGTGAGCCAGACAAACCTACCTAGGTTTCACCTAAACGGATCGTCAGGATTTTTTTGTCGGCAGAAGTCCATGTTTGTAGCTCTTTCTTTTTTTTAAACCTTTTTTTTTGTCGAGATTGATTTGATTAGCAAATCAAAAATTCGAGGGTTTTTTCAAAAAAATTTTCTAGTTATATATATATATATATATATATATATATATATATATATATATATATATATATATGTTTAGTGATACAAAACATTATCACGACCATGAACAGACAAAAATAAATTTTATTATTAACACTAATGATGATAATAAAAAGTAAAAATGTAAAATTTTTTCCAGCTAACCGGTTTCATTTTCATCAACAAAGCTAAATCGAAGTTAATAAAGTAAATTATTTAAAAAAATAAAAAAAATGGACAAAGTGTATTGGGGGGGGAGAAAAAAGTTAGATGGTAATTAGTTGGAGACCTAATACAAAGTCCTTCTGTTGACATAGAGAATGATAAAATATATATGGCCTCCAATACTTTTATATAGTAATTTCATTAATAAATTATGAGTTCAAAAAATAGTGCACACTAAAACTAACAGCACAATTATGGCTATTTATTAGGTGTTCTGCGATGGAAGACCCGTATGTATCGGTCAAAATGTCCGAGGGAGTATACTTAAGGTTTCGGATTTTCGCTGGAACGTGTTGTTTTATTCTAGCATCCAGCCTTTGCGTCGTTCTCCCTATGTAGTGCATACCGCTACTACATTTAAAAGAAAAAATTAACGAACTATTATGACGTAGCGGGAGAATATCATTACGCATAGATAGGCTTGGGAGAGAAAACAACGCATGTATTATTTTAAAAATTAACAATGTCGAACATCGGTAGAAACCTGCTTAACAAACCTATCACTGATACTACCTAGCCAAGAAGGCGTAGTTACACAGGACATCTTTTTACTATAGCAGTTTTTGACTCTTTATTATCATCATGAGTAGTAATAATAAAATTAATTTTTGTCTGTTTATGTGATATATATATATATATATATATATATATATATATATATATATATATATATATATATATATATATATTCATTCCTTGTAAAAAGTTTCTGCAAAGTATAAAATTGATTCCTTTTCTTTTCAGTGACTCTAAGAGCTCTTTTTTTTTCATTTTTGGATGGAAAGGTTTCACTTTTATGTCAAGTTAGTCCTATGCTAATTCTGTCGGTGGCTTCAAATTTTTGGACGGTAGTATATATATATATATATATATATATATATATATATATATTAAAGAAAAACAGACCACACTTTTTTGTACCATTATAATAATTTATTTATATATATATGTGTGTGTGCATGAGTGTATATGTGTGTGTATATATATATATATGTGTATATATATATATGTGTGTATATATATATATGTGTGTATATATATATATATATATATATATGTGTATATATATATATATATATATATATATATATTTAAATATATGTATGCATATCATTTCAAAAATAACGATTTTTTTTTGCAAGTACCAGTTTAGACCTGCTACTTGAACACCCAACAAATTAATTTTGGATTTACTTGGAAATGCTGCTAACAGCTCACGTAGTATCTAGAGTTGACTTCATTTATCTTCCCGCCAAAGAGGTAGAGAAATCGCGAGGAAAAAAAATGTCAAAAAGATTTTTTTTTTCATTTGACGTCATTACTCCGGAGCTTTTAGCACAAAACAAGACTATTGGTAAACGTCTTAAATTCTTGCATTGATTGCTGGTTGCGATTTTAGATTCTTTTATAAATTCTCTGTGTAATTCTTCCTTGTTTTCTTCGTTTTAAATGCTATCTGTAAACGTTGTTAAGACTACCTTTCTCTTTTGTGATATACAATCAAGAAGATCGACTAGGAGTGGGTACATATGTAGGAGATGAGAAACAGAAAAGTAAAACGAATGCGGTGTGTAGAGGGCGGGAATCTTTCTCTCGCACGTCAAATCACTATTTTCATTCGCGCAGGAGGTTTATTGACAAAATCGCAAACTTCGTTATTTTTGCAATCAATTTGTTACTTGTCGGCGCCGCCTGTCTGTAATTAAATTTCAATCGTTTCAAGAAAAACAGTAAAGGAAATGAAAAAAAAGAAAAACATTTCAGGATGTTTGAATTTCTTTACTCCTGACTTTATCTTATTTGTTGCTATGTATATCATGCTTAATGTCGTTTTATACTTATTTGCTTTTCTGAAAGATGTAGATCATGTTATGTACAAGCTATAGTAAATAAATATTTTTCAATAGGTTTCCGTTTGTGAAATTTCTGAAATATTCTTTTTAATTAAGAATCTGAATAAGTGTTTTTTGTTTTCATTTATTCATTAATAAATTAACAGTGTTCATCTAGAAAGAACTACGCATCTATCTATAAGGTCAGCTATAACTGGTTCGATTTAAGAGTCGAAACCATATTTAAAAAATGTTCATCTAAATATGTATATATACATGTATGTTTACATATAGATTTTGTTCAATAAATATTTGGATGTTCACAATTATAGCTATATATTATCTCTATCTTTATAAATTGAAAATAATAATTTGTGTAGATGTGTGTCTGTGCTTATTTTTCTGCTTCTTTTAAATGTAAAATATTTTATTTTTTTAGCTACGTTTATTTTAAATACAAAGAAAGAATCCATGAGATAAGTATGAACAGCCTCATCATTGACATATACAGACATATTTAAAAAAAGAAATAAATTATGTGACGGTCAGTCGAAACTCAGCACCTGACGATTGTACTGTGCATGGAACACCGAGACAAATTACCGGTGAGGGAATATATATATATATATATATATATATATATATATATATTATATCTGATTATATATATATATATAAAATAAGATCATTCATAGTAGATTAATAAATAAATATGACAATAGGAAAACTGGTAATTGCTGACGCGTTTCGTCTAATGTGGACTTTATCAAAGCAAAATACGAAAATGAAATTAATTGAACAAAGTAACTAATAAAAACAAAAACAGAATGTACCTAGCAATTGGAATGTAGAGAAACGCTATTTTCATATTTTTAACTGAAAATAACGTCAGTATTTTTCACGTGTGGAGAATATTCTCATTATATCTGTGTTGATGTATTTAAATATTTTCTTTTGATTTTATGAATATGTTGTGTGTATTTTTGTTAAGAAAGGTGAAATGGGGAAAAAACCTGGGCTTAGATTAATATTTGGGTAATTTTCTATGGCGGCACTCTCGAGAATTTTCCTTCTGAGTGAGTTATTTTCTTTTTTTATGAAATAGCATTTAAAAAAAAATATGGTTGAATGCACTAGTCATGCATAGAATTAAATTCATATTCATTTATATATATATATATATATATATATATATAATATAATATATATAATAATATAAACACTTAGTAAACACAAAACCAAAAAATGAAAAAACATTTAAACAGTATAATAATAAAAAGCGATGAAGTAAACAAAAATTATGTAACTGCAGAAATCCTCATAACTATCCTCTTAATAATAAATGTCGCACTGAATCTTTAGCATACCAATGAAATATCTCATCTATTGAGGATCCAGACAACCTAAAAGTCTACATGGATACACAAGACATGAGTTCCAAAAACGGTTCAACCAATATCAAAATTCTTTTAGGATAAATAAATAACAAAATCAGACGTCCCTATCGAAATATTTCTGGGTCTTAAAAGAAACCAATAAAACACCTACTGTGAATTGGAAATTAATAAGAATGACTAGAATATGTAGGTCATTAAATGACCCATGTCCTTTGTGCATACATAAGAAATATATATATATATATATATATATATATATATATATATATATATATATTTATAAAAAAAAAAATGTCATTAATCAAAGAAATGAAATACCTATTCTTTGCAGACATTAGCAAAATTTTCCTAAAGTAATGTTTAATTAAAAAAAAATGATAAATGAAATATACATATTTATATTTGATATTTAATTAATTTTTTTTTTTAAATTAAGTAATTCTATTAAATTTATTTGTTTCAAAAGATGTATAGTCTATTAGTAATTAAAATTAAGAATAATATTTTATAATTGTAGTTAAGTACGACGTATTCATATACAAAAAAAAACTTTTAGAAAAAATCTTTATGTATACAAGTACATATTTAACGGGAAACAAAAGTACCGAAAAATTGTTTGTCGTTGAAAAAGACCATACGATATGCGTTGAACGGATGGCATCATTTTTTTAAGGCACCTCTCTCCAACCTTGACTTAACCTATTCTTGAAAATAAGTCATAATTTTTGATACAATAGTTGTCAGTGAAAAAGAATACACTAATACCCCTTGTTAAAATGATTGGGTTTCCCCATATACAAAGAAACTGAGATTATGAATATTTGCTGATAAAACTCAGTAAATTTAAAATAAGTTTATTTCAAAAATTGCTTGAAAATGAAACAGAACTAGGGACCTTAATTTAATTTAATTCTATAATTAAATTTGAAGTTTTTAGCTTCTGATTTTGAAACATGGTAATTCCTGCCTAGCGATGGAACCATATTAAATAAGTAAATTTATAATATTTATAATCTGTAGAATTGCATTGAGCACTGTTTTATAAATATAAAAATATTAATAAGAACATTGGATTATATATCTAACTGTTGTTTCTCTTTAACTTTCTCTCTCTCTCTCTCTCTCTCTCTCTATATATATATATATATATATATATATATATATATTAGAGAAGAAAATGTTGAAACAGTTACAATAAACAATAACAGGAAAAGAACAGGGCAAAGATAATATTAAAAACAATATATATATATAAATATATATATATATATATATATATATATATATATATATATATATATATATATATATATATATATATGAACATAGAAGTCAACACTTAGAGGCGACAGTCTGTTTCATGCTATATGCAATCGTCAGGCCACGACGATTGCATATAGCATGAAACGTACCCTGACGATATGTTCACTTTTATATTTACACACTCTCTATCTCTGATATTGAGCATTTTATTCCATAAATATAGCACAAATTAAAAATATTTCTTTATATATATATATATATATATATATATATATATATATATATTATGCTACCGATCAAAAATTTGAAGCCATCCACAGAATTACCATGGGATTAACATCACATAAAATTGAAACCTTTCCATCTCAAAAGAGAGTCATTGAATAAGAATGGAATCAATTATCAATCTTATATTTTTGCGAAAGTTTTACAAGGAATGAATATATATATATATATATATATATATATATATATATATATATATATATATATATAATTATTCAACACAAGACTCGTCTGAGGTTTAGGGAAACGTCCAAGGAAATCATCTGGATCTGTTGAATTTCCTCCTGATGTTATCAGTCTCGTGTTCTTTTGATCGGGTGTCAGAAGACTTCGTACTAACCGAGCAGAAACATTAAGCATGCCAAACTCATTGTGCGAAATATTCTCAAGTCACTTATGTTATATACTAATAGCATTGACTATTTGATTTATAGCCAGTCAAGAGTTAGCAATAACGAGGTGGTGAACACGATCAATGTTTTCTTCTGTGGTGACAGATCTTTGTTCATCTTCATGTCTCTCCCTTACCCTTTTAAATTCCTTTTTGCACTGTTCATAAAGCTACAACTTATTCCCCTAATGTAGCAATTATATCAGCAGAATGTCCTTTGAGATTAAAAATTTTTTTCTGCATTCACTTGATAACACAACGATGCCAAATGTTGTCCATTTTCAGCAGAAGTCGCTAATCGTTGCATTCGAAGTCTTCTTTAAATAGATACATCTTTCACTGAAAAGAAACAATGTCATATCTCTCTATATACCTGAGATAAAGAGTAGCACTTATTTACACTATTTACATGCTCGGAATGTTGTGCGTATGTTTGTTGCCATTTTCACGCCGTTTTGTCCGTTGTACGCCCCGGCCTTCTACAAGTGCCTGAAGTTTCTAAATATACCCTTCATTTCCTCCACCGGGGTAGATTGTTCTGGTTCCACATGCCATGCCTCCTATGGATGTCTCAGTATCGGTTATCTCCCTTTAACTTAATTCTCCAAATCATTTTTCACCTCCGCTATAGCCAGGTGTTGCACTCGCAACTGTTTGGATCAAGTCACTGGATTCAGCCATGTATCCTGAAACACCTGAAAAAGCCCGAGCGTACAACGTCCGAAACGTCGAGAATATGGCAATAAAGATGAGGACGATAGTCATAACAATGTAAATAGTGTAACTAGCATCAATGCAGTTATTAATGAGATAAGTTGAAATTAATGCATCCAAGATTTGACAGTTCTCGCATCACCCATTCATAGTAAGCCTACGAACGCTCTTCCGGCTTTGATCTTCAAGAATTTAAATCAATGTCTATCGTTATCTTCCGTCTTCTTACTTCCTGTCTTTTTTTATTGTTCTCTTTACTTAACTGTGATTTTTTTCTGATATTCTATAACAATGAGTACCCGCATACGTCTTCGTAGTTTTATTGTTATGCTCGAAATGAAAACTGTGTTTACTGAAAATCATTTATATCAGAATCTCCGCATTTTTAGTTAAAAATGTATCGAAGTGCTGTTTGATTAGTTTGCAACAGGTCGTTGCAAATAATGATGAAAATGCAATAAAATGTATTGATTTTTTTGAGGAATAAATTTGACAAACAAAAACTGTAATTATTTATACTATCGATAATTATATATGCGTGTATAAAAAAAAAAAAACGCTTGCGCATTACCCAAGGTAATGCCGGCCATTTTATTTCTGTGAGATGACATATTCACGGCAAAACCAATAGATAAAGAATTAACAATAATAAAACAATAAATTTAATTGGACCCAAATCCCTAATGGGAAATGTGTTGGTAGATAAACAGTCACAGACTCAGAATTAAATATCAGAGAGCCAAGATCGAGTTCCATTTGATTTTCACACATTCAATTATGTCTAAATACACTTGAGAAAGGTATAAATCATCTCCTCTTCTCTCACCCATCTGATAAAAAATAGGGCGTATCATTAAAGCAATATTCATACGCAGTAATTAGATCATACTTACCATTCAAAAATATGTTTCAGTTTTAAATAACTCACAAAGGATTGGAATAAATTTGACAAGCAGAGACTGTAATCATTTATCAATCAACCTGAAAGCTTACTATAATTCTTCCATGTGTGAAATTACCCTGTATATTAATTCAGATAATATTTTCAAGTATCTCTTAAGTTTTGAAAAATATAGAAAAAGCTGTGACGTACTGCATATATAAATATTAGCGGCTGTGACAGGTATAGGTTTCTACCTATGCAGATATACAGAGATTAAAAAATTATGCCTCTGTGGGTTTTTTTTTTAAAGAAATGATACCGATTTGCATGGGGATCTAACTTTCATTAATCAGTAAAGCTTTGGCTACGAATTAAGTTTACGAGTCGTGATTTGCAAAGAATTACACCGAATTCTTAATGATATACTGTTCCATAGCCAGAAGCAAAATTAATGCATTAACAGACAATTTTAGTATCTATTCTAAAGAAACGCTGAAAGAGATATATCAGTGTGAACTGCAAGACACACATGTATAGTCAACAGCACACGCGCAATTTCTCTCTCTCTCTCTTTCTCTCTGTCTCTCTGATGTATTTCAAAACAGATAAAGAAATTGATACAAAATCTGTTTCCTGTACCGTCGTAACAAATTACGGCATCATTCTCTCAGTGCCTGTATGAATGATATTTAAAGTACTGTCTAAACAAATTTATAAAATAAGATTTTATGTTACATTTAGATAATCGAACGTCACGATATTTAAAATGTTATTGGTGAATTATACTCGGATTTTGTAATAAAACCTCACTGAATACCAGAAGCGAAATACAAGGATTACGTCTAAATGCTTCAAAAGAATTTTTGTTTTACGTCGAAAGTAACCGGGTTTGTGAAATTACATTGAGAGGGGTGAAAAATTGGGCCACACGACATTTGCTACGAGAAACATTTTTAAAACAGTTTAATTATGGAGTGAATATATTTCTGCAAGAGAGAAAAAACATATTTGCTGATGCAAGTTAAAGCATACAACAGAAAAGTATACAGCTGCTTGCACGATATATTATAAAATATATTCTTATGTACATTTAGTACAGTGAATGACTAGCATTATCAATTAAAGAGTTGAGATTTAATTAAAATATGTGTATTGGGAATTACAAAATTCTTGTATAAATGGGAACAGAACAATACACACATACACACATACACATATATATAATTTTTACACACACACACACACACACACACACACACACATATATATATATATATATATATATATATATATATGTATATATATATGAATATTTGTTAATATAAATATTTCGCAAATTTCAGCCTAAACCAGCACTTATCATTTGAAACTGAAAGGTTCTTTATACAGAAACGACTGATCTTACCTCGTTAAAAATATATATATATATATATATATATATATATATATATATATATATATATATATATATATATATATATATATATATATATTATATATATGCAATTCATTCGTCGTAGAAATTTTTCAAAGTATAAGCTTGGTAAATAATTTCAGTCTTTTTTCAATGACTCTAAAAGCTTTTTCATTTTTTAGGATGTGGGTGGCTTCTCACTTTTGAACTGTAGTATATATATATATATATATATATATATATATATTGTCAACTTAGTATTATTTTGCCCTGTTCTTTTCCTGTTATTGTTTATTGTAAACTTTGTTAATTATATATATATATATATATATATATATATATATATATATAAAAGAGATAGATAGATAGATACATACATATACATACATGCATGCATGCATCAGAAGTAATCGATATATTAGTTAATATTCCGAGAGTTTTTTTTTTTAGTTTATACGTTATTTTTAGTGGACAAACCATATTTAAATAGACGGTCCTTTTATATTTTAAACAGTCTTTTTATTTATTTTCGTCTACTGGCCTGAATCTCCAAGAAATATTATTATAGGAAAGATGCACTGTCCGCCTGGGTTTGAACCTGCGTTCCATTTTCAGGAGAAACCGTCAATAGATGATACTTTCTCTAGACAGACTCAGTCCCAATGTTCGTCGTCCATCACTCAAGATCCAAATGTGATTTATAATGTGTTCTTTTCTCAGATCATGTTGTATAGCGCATCTTTTCTTTAATAAGTGTTGCCCAATATTCCGGCGGGTAGACAAAAAAGAATAAATATACTGCTTAAAAAATTACACGCGCAGCGTCTACTCAAATGTTTGTATCCACTAAGTGGAAAAAATTTATGCGGATACCGTGTGTAACAGCAAAATTGTCTCAATAGTGTAATCGGGTAATTTGTCAACCAACAAAATGCTTAATATCTAAAAACTACTTATTGACTAATTGAGTACCTTTTTTTTTCCAGGGGATCAGATAGGACGTTTAACCATCTTAACACCATTTGTCTTAAGAATGGCGTCAAGAAGAAATAAGGAAACGGTTAATAAGTTTTAAAAAGGAAGAACAGTAGAGAGGAAAACTGGATCAGGAAGACGGATCATAAAACAATAAATTTAATTGGACCCTATATCCCTAAAGTGAATGTATAGCTGGAATAACTGACATAGATTCGGGATTATATATCGAAGAGCCGAGATCGAATCCCATTTGATTTTCTCACATTCACTTATATTTAAATACACTTGATGATGGTATGAAGTTTTTCTTCTTCCCTTAACTATAGGGTTAAAAATTAGGACGTATATGGATAAATCCATTGCTACTTCCAAGATTGTTACAGCAATATTCATACGACATAAAAAAATGTTATTCATAGACTTTAAAACATATTTCAGCTTTAACTAATCCACAAAATATTGATTAGCCATGGAATAAATCATTCGAGAAAAAAAAAAAAAAACAATTATTCACTTTTAAGGAGGTTAAATCTGTTCACCAATTGTTCTTCGTTATAAACTGGATTTATTACGGAAATCGTGTTAATCTTAAAAAAAATGTTAATTAATTTTCTCCTAAAATACGTTAATTGTTTCTGTATGTTTTTTTTTAATCATTTCACCCGACGCACGGCGGGATTAGCTCTAGTACGCTGATGGATACAGAAAGTACAAATTAGATAAATGATTGGCTATAGCGACATTGAGGAAAAAATCAAAAAAATCAACGGGGTTCAAAAGAACAGTAGATAGCGATTGACATTGCATTTACATTTTTGAAGAAAGTAAACGAAAGGGAGTTCCACTGTCAGAAGTGTGAGAAAAGAAACTTTTAGAGTAGAAATGGTGGTTATATTTAACAATTTCAGCAGTAAAGGGTGGGACATAGATCCTAATCGTGTAGCGCGTTTAAATTCATGTCGTCGAGGTACTAGAAAAAATAAACGCCTGTCAGAGCAGTGGCCATGAAAATATTAGTAGAAAAGACAGAGGGAAGCCACGTAACTCATGTAAGAAATTGACTGACGTCGACATGCCAAGTGAGGATCGATTAAATTGCAGATCCTTCTTTGGATATCGTCAAGAACATCGAGATGAACAGCAGGGGCACTAGACCAAATATGGCAACAGTGTTTCATGCTCGGACGAATGAAATTGTTCTTACTTAAAAAAAGTTATTTTGTGATAAAAAATTATTGCATTAGTCTTTTATACGTATTAGGTATTTTTTGTATAACAAATCTAAACAAGTTTCTCTGTACAACGGCTTTCTTGCATCAGCCATTAAAATGGCTTCGTGTGAATGCAACCTTTATGCGTCAATGAAGTTAATCCAGCTTTACTGCACTTTGCCTGTCACCACAGTAACGCAAATAGCTGCGCAAAACATCAGAATAGACATCATTTGAGGACATTTGAGCAACAGAAATAACTAATGTGAATAGCACATGTAACTAGGAGAGAAAATAATAACATAATCAAGTATTTCAAAAGGAATATATGACAGAATACCTCCATCTACCCAGAGGCATAAGATTAACTGAACAAGAGAAATCTATTTTCCAGAAAAATTGTTTAATAGGAACAAAATGATAAATTTCAAAGGACGGTATCAATTGCTGCTAGCTGCTCAATGCCGAAAATTCCCTTCAATGAATACGGATAACACAGCCATTAACACGGATATTAATGTCATTTTAGTTTTGAATTATATATGTAAACGATTAATTAGTTCGTGTGTAGGGCTGAGTGTAAAGACTTTTGTAAGTAAATTAAAATAGTGAAGTGTTTTATTTACAGCTTATAGCATATATTTAACTTATAAAAAATATTTCTTATGCATTTTGATTATATCTGTAGTAATACCTGACGAGTTTGAGCAGGTGGATAACAGAACGTAGTATTGGAGAGGAAGCAGAGGAAATATGCTTACTGGGAGCTGCAAAGCTTAGAGAGAGGTGGTGGAGAGCTATGATCGCCTACGTCCTGAAAGGACATGGAACATAAAAAGAAAGAAGCGTTTTATTTTGTATCATGGTTGGTAAGTTTCAATTACTAGGTAAAATTGAAAGGATGAATTATAGATTATTTTTATATATTTATTTCTCCCTCTCTCTTTCTCTGTCATTCCCTCCTCTAAATCTCTATATATATATATATATATATATATATATATATATATATATATATATATATATATCTTTTGTGGCGCGTTTCATTCGTTAGAATTTCACCGAACTAGCCTTTTTGTTAATGTTCCCCACGTCTACACATGCGCACGAGTATTTTTGAAAAAAATTTTTTTTTCTTCTTAAGAATACGTTTTTTTCAATCTAGCCAAATTCATCTGCAATCTTTTGTCTTTTCTCTACATAACCTTTGTCACTGAAAATCCCACATTGTAACAACAGAAAATCTACCAAGAATGTTAATATATTACAAGAGCCTGGAAGCAATTTTATAGTGGATGATATAAGGACCAAGGTACTTTCCAGATATTTTCATTTTAGTTGATTAATTTTTTTAATCAAAGTTGCATTGTGGTCAGTTTCGTTACGCCGAACAACCAATGCTTTTTTTGTGTATTGTCTTATAGTCTTTTGTTTAAAGATCTTGAGTTTTCTCCAATGTCTTCTTTCTGGAAATCCTTGCAAGTAATAGAGTAAATTCCTCTTCCAAGTTTTGGTTTGTTATTTTTTTTTTATTGATTATGTCTTTGATTGTTTTACCTGAAGTTGCGACAAATTTTACGTTGAATGTCGATCATTTCTTTTCTGTTTTATTTGTGATAGAGTGTGTAGAATAATATATTTTTTTATTCGTTGAGTTTGGCTTGACATTCACAATTCCTCTCAAGAATATCTTTGAGCGATATTCAATGTAAATATTTTTACTTCTGTTTATGTACACGTCTCAAAATCTTACATTTGCTTTGGTAATTTCCATCAGCTGACGAAACGCAGTAGTTTTACTTAGGGTTTGTTCATATACTCGACTCTCCCGTCGAATTCGATGTATGAGGGTCAAGCAGACAACAGCACATGAGATTTGATTATAGTGGTGATGGTTTCGTGCAGGACCATTCACACTTTTTGAAGGGCCAAATACAAATACCTGGTGCACTACGTGCCACAGGGCCAGCAAACGATCATCCACAGGTTTGTTTTGAATTCAGAGTTGACCTCCTTCTAGACCAGTTGCCATCCAAGGCAACTATGTAGCCATAGGTGGAGGGAGAAGAAGAGGATTCATATCTTTCCCAAGGGTATTAGCACGTAATTGCAATGAATGAAATGGATTCGACTGGAATTCGAACTCATAATCTCCTGATTCCTCAACCGCTATCCATTACTCCACTACTCTCATCACTCTCTCTCTCTCTCTCTCTCTCTCTTATATATATATATATATATATATATATATATATATATATATATATTATAACAAAAAAAATTTAAAATATAATATTTGAACATTTTATTTTAACCTTTAATTATTCATTATTTTTTATAATATATATATATATATATATATATATATATATATATATATATATATATATATTCGAAAACTATCGGATCTTTGATTTGTGTAATCAATGTTTTAGGCAAAAATTTTTAAAAATCCGACTGAATAAACATGAAAGTTATGTCTACTGTTTGCATTATTCGGGTTTCCTCATCTTTGTTGCCATATTTCTTACAACGTTACGACCGTTGTAAGCTCCGGCCTGCTTCAGGTGGTTGAATGTCGACCTGAAAACTTTATTTCGCTTGCTGGGGTAGACTATTCTAGTTCCACGTGCCATACCTAAGAGATGTCACTTATTAGTTATCTCCTGTTAATTCCCCTCTCCATATTCTCCACCGCCTTAACCAGGTAGTAAACTCACACTCTTTGAGTCATGGCACTGGATCTAAATAACGACTTTATCCACTGTCATGTGTCCTTGAGGTCACCTTGAAATATATATAATCAATATATATATATATATATCCATTTATCATTATATATATAGAATGTCAAAAAATACAACGGCCAAAGCGTTGTGGGTAAATATAACATTTTACTGTTTTAAAAATTTCAAATAAATAAATATTCGTACATAATATCTCTATTCGATGAATTATAAAAGATAGTAAAATTTACGTCACACATTATTTTTATCATAAGCCAACATATTACTTTATGAATATTTTTCCGTATATTTTCAGTTTTATGATGCAATACAAATGTTTTTACAATGAGAATTAATTTTCATTTATTTTATTTTTTCATGAGTTTTTTCCATCTCTTTTTTTTTGTGTATGTTTATGTGTGTGAACCAAAAGACTAATATTCATATTTTTCTCCTTTTTCGAATTTATCGCATTTATATCTTCATTCATATATATTTATACATATATACATATATATATATATATTTTTATATTGGCCCTCTATATAATTATTATTTTTTCCGCCATTAAATAAACAAAAAAAACCTTTTAAAATATATTTATATATAAAAAAAATACGGTTTTTTGAAGATAAAATTAATTATAAGATAAACAATAACGTTCTAAAATTTTTTTACAGCAATTTTAAAATATCTTAATTGCAAAATCTCTGAACTACAAGATTGGCTGTTTTTAAAACAATTTCTTTCAATTTTAATACCTGTTTTATATAAATTAAATTAGAACTAAATACATAACCAATGATGCGATTTTCGAACTAAACGTTTCATATAAAAAAGTTTTACTAAATTTGCATCTTAATTATTTTAGTCTAAGTGATTCAATTCTTGATGACGATCGGGGATGAGATTGAAAATATTTGGGAAAATAAAAATAAATAAGAAAAAACACGACCACAATCTTTCTCCAATCAATTTTTTATACTGAAAACAAGAAATTGATTTGAATATGAGAGGATCAAAATAAAAAATAAATATAATATAAAGTAGACAGTTCAACCAAATATGTTTGTATACATACATATATATATATATATATATATGTATATATATATATATGTATATATATTTATATATGATGTAATATTTTGAGGGACGGTAGAAAAAAATATATTAGACTTGGATTGCTATGAATCTAGAACCGATTTCATGTAGGTTGAATCTATTACATTCAAGCAAAAAATACCCTTGGGACAAGGTCGAAATTCTTTATTGTATTCCCAAAAAAAAACC
>CAHIKZ030001434.1:0-57500 GCA_903632075.3 Acanthosepion pharaonis | reverse complement strand
CACTTTTAAATATCTTTCTCTTTGGGATTCAAAAGATGGTAGTTTGATTACTCTTGTGTCTTTAGAATGACAAATATTTTAAATCTCGTCAAAAAGCTAAGCAGAATAATAAGACTTTTCCAAATTTTTCTTGTTGCCCAATTCACTTTTCTTTCGATTACATGATATCTTTTTTCTTTTAGAAATTTCTTTTGAACAATTTTTAAAAAAATAAACATCAGAAATATTGTTCTATGGAAAGATGCTGAAGATTCCATGGAATGAACAACGACGACTTTTTTAAAGAAAATTTAAAAAAAAAAAATTATTGATTTCTATGCTTCTACTGAAAATCCTGGGGCATTCCCAAAATGGGACAATGGCTAATGGGTGAAATTTGATAGTTAATATGAAAAACTGTCAGGAAAAACAATAGATGAAATTGAATGCAAACATATTTGATTAACTTTTATAAATGGAAATAGAACTCATATTAACGAAAAAACAATATTTCCAAGATACAATTTTTGATTTTATCTGTGAATTCCGCCTACATTATGAAGGACATATATATAAATATATATATATATATATATATATATATATATATATATAGTATAATACATGTTTGGGAGGAAGGTTTTCATCAATGCAGCTTCGGGATAGCCCAGAAAATGGCTCCAAAGGTATAAACGAATGTTCCATAGTGAAAACAATCAAATATTATTTCAATGATTAAACGTTGAAATTTCAATAGAACTGTGGCATCTTGAAGAAATATATTTGAAAGCCCATAAATTTAAGTTGTTTCTAAATTTTTCTGCAAATAAAACAAATGAAATTTCTCCAACTGAGGAATCGTTAAAATTCAATTTAGGACAAGCAGTGGCATTTTTCAACCAGGCAAGGTTTAAAGCCAAAACTCAAACTCGAACTTACATAATTCAACATATAAATGAAGATTGAAAATTTAACTGCCCTTTTTGACTAAAATGAACGAAGAAAGGGACAGAAAATGACGATAGACGTTGCTGTTTTCAAAAGCATTCAGATTAACCATTAGCATTACAAAACTGCAGTTGTTCCACAGGCTGGAAGTACCTAAAATAATCTTTTGCAGTAGCATTGGCGCAGAAACCCTCCAGACCATGTCATTTCTGAAATACGATCAATCATAAAATAGACACGGTGTAAAAAATGAACTTAAAATTTTATGAAGAAATTAATTTAAGCAACAAAGTAAATTCAAGTTTCATTACTGGATGATTCTTTAATCAATAGAATAGTAAAAATGATTTTGTGCCAACGAAAACTTTTTCATCACTTTTGGAATACTCGTTGTATTAGGCTTTGTAATCAAAATAAAACTATAGTAGGCTGTAGTTCTCACAATGCTTTTTCAGGCTCAGAGTCCTGGAATATACAGAAAGCAAATTCAGCAATTAGATATTTTCGCTCAATAGTCTGTCTTTGGGAAATGATCTGAATAAATAAATAGTATATTGAATAGCAAATAGAGAATAACGGTCTGTATATCATAATTATAGGCTAGAAATTCAGATCCTATAGTATAGACAACAAATTCCAAAATGCTTATGTTATGGTCAACTTGACTTGGTCATCAAAACGTTTCTTTTTTGGTCAAAAACATCTACAATTCAATAATGAGATCGCCTGTGTTTGGCGAATATAAATCACTACCGATCTATGTCCAAACTCATTGTAATGAAGACAAGATTACCTATATAACAATGGGTTCAAGAACAAAGGCATATCAAACATTGTCAAGCTTTGGGATCAAACTTTTATTCGCAATAAAATATTTGCATGCTTTTCAGCCATATCTTCAAGAATTACACTCTTTTGTAATTTGTCGTAACTTCTTTGCAAATCACTAACATTTTTGTCATTTGATTTTTTTCTACACAAGTTAAATAAACAAAGCTAGTCGTGAAATCATACATTTGAAAAAATCCTTAAGGAGAGTCCATCATTTTTAAATATATATAGATGGATTAAAAGGATAGAATTTCTATCAAATGATCAGGAAAAAGAACATGATTTAATTCAGATCTTAATTTAATTTTGTCATGTTTCTTACATTTATTAAAATTTATCAGAAATAAAAATACAAATGATAAAAAAATTTAAACAAAAATCCATGCAAAAAATATTGGCTGATGTTATATTTAAGTCCTTCTTATTCATTAGACATGTGTCATGTGAAAATAACAGATAATATTTAAATATGTGTGAAAAAATTCTTGACATTTTGATTTATTAAAAAAAGATACAGTAGGACATTTGATTGGATATATGTCCTCATGTAATGAAGTAACATATAATAATTCAAATAAGTGTACGCTCCGGCCTTCTTCAGATGGTTGTGTGTAAAGGTCAGTGAAACACTGCAGGATGTTTTGAAAAATCTTTATTAAAGTCTATCTTGTGCATATTTTGTATATAATATATATTTTTTTTATAAATTCAGAAGAAATAAGTTAGATTCATGAATAAAAACGTCTGTAGATAAATATATGATGTATGTAGTTTTTAAATAAATTATAATCATATCAGAAATATTGATTTTTTTCAAAAAAGTATATATATATTTTGACATAATGTTAATCATCAAATGATCCCTAACAACATCATATAAAATTTTCTAAGAAATACCTCCATCTAATTGTCGATAAAAATATTTATATGTCTTTGATGCAATGAAATATATATATTCTCTATAAGTATATACCTTTGCAACTAGGTGTTGATATATGCTAATCTCATATATATGCAAGTTCAGGAGAGTATAATGGATGTCACAGTGTCTTTCAGCCAACTCGCTGTTTGTTATCCCGGCCCACCCGCACTACATGAGGCCTCGTCTTGTCATGAAACAACCTGTCACCTCTAAGTGTTGACTTCAATGTTCACTTTTATATTTACACACGCTCTATCTCTAATACTGAGCACTTTATCCCCTAAATATAGCACATCTTAGGAGTGTATTTCTTCATTCATATATATATATATATATATATATATATATATATATATATATATAATCATTCCAGCCAAAGTATGGCAGGAATGCCACTGGTACGCAGGCGGTTTACAGAAAGTCAAATTGAGAGATAGATGACATTTTATTACTCAGTTTTGCAGCCATTATCATTGACGAAATCAATTTGTCTATTAAATTAATTCGAATTTGAAAATAGATTTTACGTTAAGAAATATTTTTCTGGTTAAATGAATCAAATATGTAAGAAGCTACTTGTATAAGCTACTCCATTTATTCCAAAAATTATTGGCAGTATATTTAGCGATTCTGCATAAATTCAATTTATACATATTACACGTTTTTAAAACTTGTTGAGGCTAAAATATCTAATTCCATGAATCATGAAATCCAATGCTTATTATCAGCCGTATTCTTTCTTGATAATTTGGATAAGTCGTAGAAATCAGTGAAGTGGCAATATCGCAAATCTAATTATTACAGGCGTAAAATATCACGACCATATGAGGTCAGCGTCAAACACACACAATATTCTTTTAGGAATTTCACGTTTATAACATGTGTATTTAAAATTAAAACAAAGCTCGTAAAAGGAAGAGTATTCTAAAAATATTAAAACTTTCAGCAACTAGGAATGTGTTAAGACCTAGGGATGATTCATTGGGAACTAAGAAAAGCTAGCTGGCCTGATATAGTCAACAATGCTTATCTTTATGCCCAAAATTCAAGAAGACAATTAAAATGATAGATACATTTTTCAAGATGGATTTTGAGAATAACATGGACAAAACACATCCGCCATGAGGAAATTCTAAAATAGATGAAATACATTCAAATAAGTATATGAAATATATTGTACACATGCTGTGGTTGAATAATAGAACTGGCTGTGATTTAAAGAAAACGTATCTATGAAAACAAAAGCAATCTTTATCAAATGCATTAGTCATACATATAAATAAGTTCACCCATGCCTTCGATCTAAAGAATGCCACATTTACTAAAAGTGAAAGTAACTTACGCCGACAGAAAATTCTTCAGCGTGCTGCTGTCGAATCTTATCAAAATATAAATCAACGCCCCAGATTTTTTCCAAATATATCCGTTCCTGAAAGAATGACGTCTTGAAACGCTTAATTTCATAACGTTCTATTGCAAAAAATATATAATGTGTAAATTAATCTCAAAGTAAAATAATATAAATACTAATTATATTAATAAATGTTTACTCGCTTTTGTTTATCAAATATTAAATTACGTCACCTAGCACACCAAAACA
Source organism: Acanthosepion pharaonis (assembly GCA_903632075.3). Lineage (NCBI taxonomy): Eukaryota > Metazoa > Mollusca > Cephalopoda > Sepiida > Sepiidae > Acanthosepion > Acanthosepion pharaonis. Next base: position 53,220 of record CAHIKZ030001434.1, on the reverse strand, counting down.
ATTACTAACTTTTCAGTTAAACTGATTTCAGTTAACCGTGTTATATTTTTATGAATGTAATTAAATTTGAATATTTTTAAAATCTAACGGCATTTTTACTCTGGCTTAAGAATAAGTCCATCAGAAGTCGAAACGCGTTGGTTAAGATAAATTTTCATTATTCATATATATATATATATATATATATATATATATATTATATATATATATATATATATATATATTCAAAAAATATACATATATAAATGTATGTATATATAATATAATATATATATATATATATATATATATATATATATAATCTTCAAAAAATATAAATAAAGCGTCAATTCTCATCTTCTGCCTTTTTGATTGAGGTGAACTGATTATATATATATATATATATATATATATATATATATATATATATATATATATATATATATATATATACAGGGGCATTGAGGAAAGGAAAGATGAACAGGAATAAAAAACACAGAAGATAATGATTAACGCTACATTTAAATTTTGAAGATTTCAGTTATCAGGGAAGAAAGTAAATGGGAGGGATGGGAGGGATTTCGACAGAGTGGGGGGGAGCGATAAAAGAATGTAGTTTTCGTTTAACTATTTCAACTGTAAAAGTGGGATGTTGATGGCAATCTAATAGCAAGCTTAAATTCATGTAGTCGGGGCACCAGGAAAAACAGCTCATCAGAGCAGTTACCATGAAAATATTTGTAAAATAGACGGAGGGAAGCAACAGCATGCCGGTGAGGATGTAACTGAAGTCGAGATGCTAAGTCAGGATTGATTATATTGCAGATCCTTCTTTGGATTTCGTCAAATACCTCGATATGAATAGAAGGAGCACCAGGACATTTATGACAACAGTATTACACACATACAAACACATACACACACACACAGACAGACACACACACACACACACACACACACACACACACATACACATAACTGCTATAAATAGACAAATTTTATTTGAATTTTTATTAATATCACATATGGTTACAACGTAAAGAAAAATATGAAGAACGAGCTAGCTAAGCTGTTTGGAACCTCGCTCAATGGAATATATATATATATATATATATATATATATATATATATATATATTCAAAAAGATCCCCCGTTTGTTTATTATAAACGAATATATAAATTACGTAAAACAGAAATCCAAAGTTACCTCATCAGAATAGCTATTTCAACAAATAATTCCTTCTTTTTGGCATTTTCAACTCAGAGGGGTGAAGGTATAAAACAGGAACTTAAAAGTTAAACTTTAAAAAAAAGAAGAGAAAAAGATAAAAAGAAAAGGAGAAAAAAAAATGAAAGGTAGCAGGAGGCAGCCGAAGAAAACATGGACATTAAATTAACCCTACCCCCAGTATAATAGGAGGAGGAGCCGGAAATGGTTGGCTTAAATAGAGCCAGTTAATATAACCTTGAATTATATTTTAACATTTTAACATCCCAAGTCTGGTTGAAAATCAATCACAAAATTAAAGACATCGAGTTCAAACAATTTGTAAAATTAAAATAGAAAATAATATATATTAGTTATAAACCAAAGAACAAAAAATATATATGTTCTCTTGTTTTAAAAAGTTGCAAGTCTATGCTAGTAAAATAATGTAAGAAAAATAAGAACCATAAATAGTTTATGTAGAGAAAAAATAACTTAAAAATATTTAAAATTTAAGATTTAAAAATCATTAGAATAAGTATGTAAAACGGAAAACACTAAAATTTGAAATAATTGAAACATAAAAATAATAAGAAATAAAATAATAAAAAATAATAATTAACAAAATAACTCAATAAATATATATTTAAAAGAGTAATAAAAATTAGACATGTTCTCATAGAAGTCATCAGTTTATTCTTAACATCTCCTTACTACATTAGATAACTATCCCGTTTGTCCTTTTATAAGGTGAACATTTGCTCTTTAAGTACATGGACAATCTAAGCGTTGTGCAGAACTCATCAATTTTCAGATAACTTATTTAGCATTTAATTTTCTCTTCTCTCATTTTATCTTCCTTAATTAAAATGCATCTACACACCTCTCTCTAATTCTCTAAATTTCATAAATTTCATTTACCCTACTTAGTTTCAGCTTAGCATGTAAGAAAACTTAATATGAGTGATTTGTAACAAAGCTTGAACACAAGCACAGAAAAACGCGGTAACGTACGCATTACGAATCTAGCAGCCTAGTCCCCATTAAATCACATTCACCTATTTGGTTCGAAGGTGCCCGATATTTACTGCAACTGCTGTGAATGTTAAGCAAGATAAATTGACGAAACCTATCCATCTTCGGTCTGGGATTTGAATTGAAATTTGTTTTTCTCCTAAACTGATGACTATCCCTACATTTATTGTTGTTATCACAACGTTATCAGGTGTATGTTAAAGCAAGTAACATACAGGCGACTCATAACACCTACCTTTATCTAAGGGTTTGGAGTGTTCTCATTCCACGTCTAGTTCCTCGTCTAGTCCTTATTTTATTGTTACTCAGTTTATGATCGCTCTGTTTCCACTGAGTATATCCTGACTAGCCCAAGGATTAGCAGCAACAGTACCAGCAGCAATCATCAGATTACAGTAACTATGTTAACAAATTCCAGAGCGAACACTTTAATACACTAGGCCACTGTGACTTGAGATATTTCTCTGTAGAGAACTTGGAGCCTTAAACCTAACCTGCCTGCTGATAGTTGCTGCTATGCTGCATGGCTGCATTCGCTGAAGCTTCTCTTGTTACACCTGCTGATTTGTAAGACTTACTGTCATTTGTTCTTTTTCCATAGCGGCTCCCAAGTTCTATTTATTTATATGCTAGGACGATTTAGGTTTTTTCAGACGCCGAATTCTCCATTTTTCTTACTCCCCCATTATTTTCACTTCATTCCTGAGAGGCTGTGTACTATACAGTTCTCTTCATAGATGATCAGACATGACTGATTTCCTTGCCTCGTCCCCTAACTACATTTTTTCGATTTTTATCCAGTCTCACCGTTAGGAAGAGGCTTGATTCCTCTTAATATTCTTTGTCACAACCGGAAGGAAATGATTGCAACCATTTCTTGGTAAATTAGTTCTATTCGTTAAACTTTAATTGGCAGATATTTTCCTGTTTAGCGGAGGTGCTTTTGAATATTGTCATGATGTAGTAAGGACCTCAGATCTTATGAATCCTTTTTCGATAAGCAGGACCTTAGATATTTACTGGCTTTAATAGAGCCGGTTAATATAATCTTGACTCATATTTTAAAATTTAAACATTTAACATCCCAAGTCAGGTTGAGAATGAATCCGAAAATTAAAGACACCTACTTTAAACAATGTGAAAAATTAAAATAGAAAATAATAGATATTATATATAGATTTTCTCCTTTTAAAAAAAAAAATCCAAATCTATGCCAGCAATATATATATAGTAATTAATAAGAGGATTTTAATTTATTCATCGTGTCTGATAGAAACCACAACAGAATGCAGAAAGTACTGGAAGGGCGTTTCGTCTTATATTTGGGACTCATCAGCAGTGCGCACCCACTACCGTGAATTGAAACCCGGACAGTTAGGTCGTCATGCAAACACCATACCAACTGTTCTAATGGGCCTCAGTAACGTAGAATTGAGTCTGAATGTTCTCCTCGTATATATATATATATATATATATATATATATATATATATATATATATATATATATATATATATATATATATATATATATATATATATATATACAAATATATATATATATATATATATATATATATATATATATATATATATATATATATATATATATATATAACAGATATATATCCGTAAACTCCCGCTGATGATGCTATGTTTACAGTTTATTTGTCATTCAGATTGGGCTATGATAGACGCTATTCATTTCTTTTTGGTACGTGTCTGGGTCGCCATTTACGATTTTACTCGGTGCTTTAGTCATCAGACGATGTATTTTTCACACTGTCTTCATGGTGGGAATTTAAGTTGAGATATAGACCGGTTTAAGGTGTCTTCTCGTATAAGGATGCCACGAACCCTTCTTTGTGGGCGGTTCTTAGGATTGTTTGCTGATTATTATTGTCTATTTCAATTGTAAAATTGATCGAAACTCTAAATGAGTTCATGTCGTACATCTATATTTTTCTTCTAGATTGATTGATGTCTATTCAAGAATAGGAAAGCCCGTCTTCTCTGCTATTTGATCCACAGATGAGAACAGGGAATGATAAAAATCTATTCCTTTACAAAAGGCGAAAATTAAGGTAACAGATGAGCCCTGCATTTGACCATCTCCACCACAATTCTATTTTATGCCGATATCCATTGCTCTCGGCACATCCACCTAGTAAGTACACATAATAAATAAATATTTTATATATCAACTTACTGCATCTAACGCTAGTATAATACTAAACTGATTTCCAATGGTGATGCTAAAGCAGACACTTCCATATCTCTCGCATATCTGACTGTAATTCTCACGTGATGTTTCTTCCATTGTTGTCTTGTACAAGCAGAGAAAAATCTTCATTACCAAGAGAACCTCGGAGTAATATTCACTTGTGTATTTTTTGTCAGATTCAGCAGAATTAAAATAATAATTACCATGCAGGCATTTCTTATTTGGCAGTATAATCTTCCAATCACTATTCCTTCTTCACTGTGACCTTGTGACACACAAAAGCAAGCTCGGTAATTTTATATGTATATTGATTTAGAGAATATAGCCTCGAAGCGGAAGTACACTATATCTCTCCTAAACAGCATTGTTTCTTGATCCAACAATCGATATAAGGAAGACTCTTTTGTATTCAACGTTGGCTGCTGTAAGAAATGGCACACTCATAATGTAAAATGAAATGTGGTTTTGAATGACAAAGTGAGTAATATTTGAATAACGCGCTTACTACTTCAAAACACTGACAAAAATGGTGTTTGATTGATTTATTTGTCATAGCTTTCATTTCCATTATGACACTTTTTGATCTTATTTTTTATTTCGTCTTTTCAAAAAAAACTTTTTTTATTTATTTACGGTGCAAATCTGTTGACACAGACAAATGTCCAAGACATGCAGATTTGAACTGAGTGCGTTGTGAATTTGGATATGCCTGTTTTTCTCAGTGAGTAATCTGCGCCTTTCTTTGAGAGAGGCATTCTGAATAAACTGATTATGTCAACAAGACATCAAAGAATAAAAGAATTTATGTTCTTATAGCTGAAATAAGAAAGAATTTTTTTTTTATTTGATTCCTTGCTAGGCTAATATTCCAAGTGGATTCTTCTGAAAATAAATCTTTCCATTACTCCGTTACTCTCTATCTCCATGCATTAGATGTCCGACTTCTTCCCTTTGACAGTACTGGAGATCTCGCGTTAGTATACTACATCAGAATATATATTTTTCTGTGACATAGAATGAGGAAATAGAGCTTGGAGAATTTGATATTCACAGGTTATACCGAATGCAAGAGGGACAGAAGGAACCATTGAGTAAGCTACCTAACGTATGTAACTTGATGGCAGATCATATCAGAACAAGGAAATACACTTACATCTTAGAGCTATAAACGAAGTAACTAATGGAGAACTATAATAGAATAAGTTGTGATGGGACACAAAGAATAATAATAATAATAATAATAATAATAATAATAATAATAATAATAATAATAATAATAATGTCAAAGTACAAGGACCTTGAAATAGAAATCTCGAAAATGTGGCATATGGGAACATCAACAATCCCTGTTGTAGTTGGAACCCTAGGACTGGTTAGAAAAGATTGCAGTAGACAAATTGAAGGGATTCCTGGAAGTCCATGCCTCAAGGAGATACAAAAAATTGTTCTGACAAGTACAGCCCACACCTTACGAAGGGCTTTATCTATGTAATTTAATTTTTTTTTTTTTTTTTGTCAGTGGAAAGTGTCATGACGCCATTTCTAACCTTAGGTCCCTGGGCGGGACCCGGAAAGAAATGTGTAAACGCCAGAAATCAAAGAAAATAAAAATAATAATAATATGATATTGATGATGACGTTTTTCTCACATGTGAGTTGAAACAAGAAAACTTTTCATCCTAATCATAACATCTGCTTGGACGTCTAAGCGTTGTGCAATGGTTAGCAAGCTTTTATCGCTAAGAAAATTACTACTGAGTAGTGAGTTCGATCCTCACTGGGTGGCCCGTACTTTCAGCCTTGTGCCACATCGAAGCTACGCGTATCAATTCACCGTGAAAGTTCCGGTTGTGTGAGAGGAAAATATTTCCAAGACCATGATGCCATTTAGTATGCAGGCAAATTAGCAATACAGTGTACATTTATTTTATCAACGATATATTTTTTATGATTTAAATATTTGGAGACATTTTAAATTCACAGTTTAAAGCTGATTTGATTTGAAATTTGAATTTTAACTTTAGGTTGGCTAACAGAAAATTTAATTTGAGGAAAATGAAGTGTTAATCAATTGTCAAACAGAAACATGAAAAAAAAACCGATAAGTTCTGAATCAATTATTGAAACGATTAATTTGGTTTTAAGTTGTATTGAAAGTGTATTTAAAAAAAAAATTACTTACATTATTAAAGGGTTGAAAACGAATCAATCAACCATCATGTCAGCCTACGATTCCTGCGTCATTGAATACATTTGGATCTTCTCGTTACTTTTAGAAATGTGAGGAATATATTGTGGGGTAATTTTTATAATAATATATAAAAAGACAATATTTATTCTAAAACTGGACATTATTTTCCAAGCAAATAGTGTTGCAGTTTTTTGTGTATATATGTATATAACTAGTGAGTTAGTGAAAATGACTTAACTCCCTTTATAGTCCACCAATAGAAGGTTAACCAATCAGAAGCCGCAGAACATTGTATCCGTCGTGTATAAAGGCGGCCATCTTTGTTTTCCTACCGGAATGACCAGTGCCAACTTGACAGTCGAAGATGACAGAAGGAAGAACTATGCTCTGCTATTTTGCTGCGATATCCACTGCTAACCTGAACTACGCTTTCCTATAGTCTCCGAAATATTCACTGCTAACCTCTGGATTCTATACTCGAAGACGACCGTCATGAATTTGTAACAAATAGTATTTATTTATTTTTTTATGAAGAATTGACCGGCTAACAGTCAGTTAAGCGTCATATGTGATACACGCTCGGGCGATGTCTGTTTCTATTCATGACTGGCGAATTTTTTCCGCAGTAGGTTGCCGTTTCTGTCTGCGGTATACTCGTTGGAAGGCAAGACTGCAGAACCCAGTCTATCCTATGGCTCAACTTATAGCTGGGTTAAGAGAGATCGATCCATACCTTTCCCATGGGTATTTGCGCGTCAGAAGAACCTGATTGGAATTCGAACTCGGATCTCCAATTTCTCATTCCGAGCCAATACCCATTACACCACTGAGAAGATTGTTGTTCATGCCGTTGTGATTATTATTATTCTTTTTCCTCCTCTTCTTCTTCTTCTTCTTCTTCTTATTATTATTATTATTATTGTTGTTGTTGTTGTTTAGGATACTTTGTTGTTACTTGATCTCCAGTTTAAATTACCAGAGACGACTGTTGTGAAAAAAAATGTTTTAAATTCTCTTGTCCTTTTGGATGTATCAGGTCATTACTCTCCACAGAATTGTTTTCCTTTCAGTGTTAGTAACGCCATATTTGTTTTGGGAAATTTAACGGGATGTTTACATGTTGTCTTCATCGCGGTTTTTATATTCAGTGTTGTCGTCGTAGACTGGCTGCCAACAAAAGCTGCTGAGTCAAATCTACTCGGTGATAGGAGAAATTACGGGTTCATGCTTTTCCCAAGAGCATTAGTACAAAAGTAAACGCAAAAGACAAAACTGGAATTTGAATTCGGTTCATTGATTCCACTTTCCACGCCGCTAACCTTTATGCTCATCGCGGGACATAAAGTGAACATGAAGATTAAATTTCTGTCCACCATTGTTGGTGCATCTGGAAGACACCAGAAGCCCTTTTACAAATTCGATGATGATGGCACAAAGCAATCCAGATGATAAGTCAGTTAAGTGTTATACGTGATACTGACTTGGGCGATCACGTCTCTTCGGATTCATGACTGATTAGGCAGAAGATTTTCCTGCAGTTGTTAGCCGTTTCTTTCTGTGGTATATGCATTGCCAAACAATGCTACAGAACCCAGCGTGTTTTTCTATTTAACCCATAGCTCGGGGGAGAAGAGACGGATTCATTCCTTTCCCATCGATAATTGTGTGAGCAGCTATTGATTAAATCACAATAGATATACGGCACATCAGATTGCGTTAACGAAAGAAAATATATAAAGGAGGGATTCAGTAATACAATAGTTGTTGCGATCGCAGATATCGGGCCGGAAGAAGAAATCATTTACGTTTGATTCAATTTCCAATGCAGTTTGTTTTTTTATTTTATCCTTAAAAATATATATATACACACCTTTTGCTATTTGGCCTCAAGCTGTGGATTCAAGCAGAATTGTTAAAGTCAAACATTTTATCTTTTAGATGACATTAATAATTTGGTTGTAAAGTTCTAATGAACTATTCTGGATTCTTCCATTTGATAAAGAATTTTTCATATTTTCGTGGGGGGAACAGCGCATATAGACTTCTCTACCGTAGGCTGGACTGTTCAGAGAACCTTTCGAACTCTCTAGCCTTGGATCCAGAAGAACCCGGACGATTTTTGCCGAAGGGCAACGTTACGTCCAGGGAGGTTGATAAATTTGATTCGTTTATGCGTCTACTATGGAATATATTTTTTCAGCCTACGGACTCAGGAGAACCCATGGCTAACATTTTTAAACCACATCATTCCCTCGTGGGGATTTGTCTTTTTAATGTTTCCATGATATAGACTTTCCTTTAAAATTCAAAACTTTTCCCAAACTCTGTCAGAACTCTCTGCCTTGAGGAAAATAACGTTGTCTTTTCAGGCTTTGCCGAAGAGGAATTTAAACGAAGATGTATTTGAAGGGCAGAGCCTCTTCCGGGGAGGTAGGCAGACCCGAACTTGGGATATTTTGGTTCACGTCTCTGACTCCAATGACCCATGTTAAACTCGGTCTTGTGCCAAATGTACAGTATTTGGGGTGGGGTGGGATGCTATATATAACAGTGATATTGACCGAACGCTGGTCAATCGACACAAACTATCAAGTCGGATAACACACATCGGTTGTATTTTCTGTTCAAGAAATTATTTATCTGCAACCTCTTGGTTTGTTAATTCTTAACCATTAATTGGTCATAAGAATAGAGGAGAACTATGGTGAACCCAAAACCGTAAAAGGCATTTCAAGCAAAGGAAAAGAAACAAGGAAGCTCGGGAGACCGAAATTTTTTTCAAGTTAAAAAATTAGACGTTTATATTTTTGAAATGAAAATTTTCAATCTTTTTAGAAATAACTAAATTATAGATAATCAAAAGAATGTTCTAACTTTCTATACCACTGTTGATGTACAGGTATCCCACGGGAGACACGGATGGGTTTGTAGCAGCCATTTTTACTTGTTAGCATTTCGTTAGCGTGCACACAGCATTCAGTAAATCTAATATTTATTGAAAACTGTAGCCTCTTTTTTCGCCATTCTTTTCAAATATATCTATGTTATTTATATATATATATAAATATAAAGCGGGCTGATAATAAATCTCTGACCCTGCGGCGAGTGTAAGGCGAGATACCTTTTCTTCGGTAAGTGCAGCGGGTCAACTTTTCTATCTACTGCGTTTCCAAACTCAATCCATTTTTTACCTCTCCTTCTCTCTCTCTCTCTCTCTCTCTCTATCTATCTATCTTTATAAATATATATATATATATATATACTATATATGCATATATACACTTGCGTTTTTCATTTAATATATATATATATATATATATATTAATATAAATGTAACCTATGTATATCTGTCGAATACAGCAATTGTATATGCATATATTTTTTCAGATTTTTTATTACCTCCCATTCTCTCTCTCTATCTCTCTCTGTCTGTCTGTCTGTCTGTCTCTCTCTCTCTCTCTATATATATATATATATATATATATATATATATATATACACTTGCGTGTTTTCATTTACATAGATACATACATATATACATAAATATATATATATATATATATATATATATATATATATATATCAAATATATGTATGTATGTATATAAAACACAACAAATATATGCATATATCTTTTTTCTGATTTTGTTCTTTCGAAATATATTCGCTTCAAGATATTCTCCCTAGAATAGTTTTACTTTTCGAAAGAAAGAATAGAAAATATCTTTTTCACATTAGTCCATCTGTGCAAAGGCTGATCAATAATCTTTTCTTTCGAAATTGGTTTATTGCGTGCTCTCGTAACGATAGTTGGTCAAAGATAGTTGGTTAGTGGATGTTTTGGCACAGGGAATAATACCTTTATGTAGACTCTTTTTTGCCTCCAACGAATAGAGATAAATAGGTCAAGCCTTTTTTATAATATACCTATCTATCTATTATTATGAAATGGAATTAGTCCGACAATTATTTGAAAATATTTTCTGTTCATACGTTATTTTTATATAGATACACATCTTTAAGTAACTACATTTACCTGCAAGTATGTTCGAGAAATTTCATAGAAAATATATGTCCTTCAACAGGAATCGAACCTGCACCTCTACAATGACGAACCTCAAAAAAGCCTGAAAATAAAAGTATAAATGTTTTTATTTACAGAGGAAACGTCTATGCGAGAAATGAATATGAGAGGAAAGTGTTTAACATGAGGTTTTTATTTGAAATTCATTATGGGCAACAGTTTTTTCTACAAGCTTCACGAGCAGTCCAGGTATCGCGTCAACTGCTTTCACCATGAAAACAACATAACTGTTTGTATTCGCTCTTCATGTTCTTCCAAAATCATGATTTGTTATATTAGACTTGCTCCTTAAACCAATCCGAAAAAAAGTCATAGAGTATTAAGTCAGGACACCTGGGAGATAAATGTAAAAATATATAAAATAGAATGTTACTTTTTCAATAAGACTGTATATATATATATATATATATATATATATATATATATATATATATATATATATATATATATATATATATATATATATAGTGTTACTTTCTCGTTGGCTGCCGTGTTATTAACAAATTTAATAATCGTTTATTTGGGCAGTTTACGTCTTTCATAGAGCTTTTGCTACTTATTTTTTTCCAATATTAGTTTGGATGGATGGAGTTGTTTGGGATTTTTAGATACGTAGCTAATCTCAAATATCAGAATATTTTCTTTCTGATAAAACTCGCATAAAAAGAGAAATTGTAAAAAATGGACATGATATATATATATATATATATATATATATATATATATATATATATATACTATGTATCAGAAATACAAAAAAAAAAGGATAAATGACTATATAAATATATGTCCACTAATCCTTCCTACACAATAGACTCTTCAGGTCTATATTAAGTATGCGAACAACACTCTACACTTAGAGAAGAGAGAGAGTGAGTGAGTAACCTACGGAATACGATTACCAGTGTTTAGACACTAACATATAGTAAGCTCCGCTTACACTATCTCTGTAACCTTTTGTTAATATATCTTTCTTACATCTAATCCGTGTTCCGTGTTTTTTACTTCTGTGGTCCATTGTGGCCCCACATTATATATATATATATATATATATATATATATATATATATATATATATATATATATATATATATGTATATATATATATAGTATAGTATATATATCTAACTATCTATCTATCTATCTATATATATATATATATATATATATATATATATATATATATACATAGGTTCCGTGGCCGAGTGGTTAGATGGCACGTTTTCAGATAATGAGTCCCAGGAAGTTTGTGAGATGAATCCAGTGCTTGTAAAACATACCAGGATGAATTTGTGTAGACGGTACTCTTCAGAATCAATCGATGTTTGTGTTAGTCCTATGTACAATCTAACACCCTAAATTAAATAAGTGTCCCTTGGGTTTGTCCTGATTAACAGATTCCTGAAGAAGCCCCTGCGCAAAAGCCAAAATTTTGTTGTAATAGCACCAAAATGTGAATAAATGTCCAAGTAAAACTAATGTCAAAGATATATATTTTACTAGGTTTCCATAACTTATTTTTAACATAGTTCATACAATAAAATTATTTTAGATTTTCTCCTGTCTATATATTAGGTCTAATCAGTCCGATACATTCAAATTGGTAACTGATGTCAAAAACATCATCTAATTTGTTGTTAACTGGCAAAGTATAGTTTGTTTATTTTAACTCCTCAAAAAATAAACTACTCTCTAGCCGTTTTTACCTTCTATCTGCATGGTTGATACTAACCTCCTGGATAGTGACTAAATACGTCTTATCGGCGACGGTCTTGGCGGATATAAATTTGAAAGACTATATTTAATGTATTGCTAGGTCAACAGCGAAGAAAGTTGGTTCACTGTTTCCACTTGGACAATTTTTCACTCCAGAATCCATGTTACGTATATATTTGTCTATCATTCCTCCATGCTGGGAATATTACTGACAAATACTGACCAGTGCTTCTACTATTTGCCTTGAGCTACTTGATGAATTATATAGAATTATCATCAGTATTGTTGATCCCGATCTTGCGTCTCGGCTTCAATTCAGTTTCCCAGCGCCATGAAATTGCCTCCCTAGGCCATTTCTATAAATACTTTCATGGAAACTCCTCAGATGAACTGTTCTCCATAGTACCTAGACTTTATGAATTTAAACGCCGTACGAGACTGGCGATGAGTTTTCCCCGATATAAAGTTGAGTATATAGATGTACCGCAAGTTCTATGTTAACCGTTACTTTTCTCGTACTTCTCGCTTGTGGAAAGCTCTACCGGTTCCGTTCTTTCGAGTCAAATTTAATCTTCAAAAATTTAAACGCAATGTCAATCGCTATCTACGGTACACCTTATTACATATGTTTTTTTTCTCGTTCCTTAGTAATTTTTCTGTTTTCTAATTCTACACACAATGACCCCTAGTGTCTCAATAGATTTGCTGCCTTGCTTGGGTAAATTCGATAAAAACGATATATATTTTTTCAATATGGTAGAAATTTTTGAAATTTCTTCGTCAAGAGGGGCATGATGTCCAACTACCACATAAATACAGCCGTCTGTGCGATAGAAGTCATTTATTCTAATATTTGCGTGCCTACATTTGGCTGGTTATTGTATTCGTCCGAGACGAATCCCATATTGTAAAATCGGTAAGAGTGAACTATTTTCGACGTACTTCTTAATCGTTTTAGTAACAGAACGTCAAAATGGAATCGTTCGTCTACAAAAGCACCGGTCGTCGTCTTTAATACATTAGTCTGCAACGGTGAAAGACATTGCATATGAAATCAAGAAGATTAAGTAACAGATTGAAAGGGACAGACAGAGAGAGAGAGAGACAGGAAGACGTTTATTTTTATTTGAACTTGCTCGGCCACAGCATTTCTATTTAAGGTGGTCTAATGAAGTCACAAATGGTACGGGGGGATACAAATCTTCCAATAATTTTGGAGATGTCCGGAAAATAGCAGAAAAACAGGTGATAAGTTCCCTTCTGATCCATATTTGAATATTTCCGAAGACAGTTTCACGATATTATATAAAAAAATTCAATTTTACAAGGCATAAATTTTAGTTTCCAAGATTTTATTTAAAAATAATTAAATATTAATTTTTTCAATAAAAAAAAACAAACAAATATACACTTTAGTTATGAATCTTTAGTTTTTATTACAGAAAAAAAACAAATTTAAATTATTATCTTTTCTAAATAGAATAACTTTGCATCCGTGTGCTTTTATGCCTACGATATAAATCTTGCAAAATTCTTATGACATTTCTTGCGGGAGTTGCGCATAATTACTAACTTCCCTGGGGCAATTTATCTGAATAACTTGATGAAACAGCTTACCGTATCTATCGTGGTCTGTGAATTACATTAGGTTTATTAACTTTTGGATTCTAATATCATTGCCTTGCGTGGATATTAAAACATTTTCAGAATAAAGTTTCCTGAAATTAATATTTCGGAAAACGAGAAAAAATTGGTTCCATCAAACACACATATACACATTGCACATTATGAAATGAACATAGTCCGACAATTATTTAAAGAGATTTTTTTTATGTTTATACATTCTTTTTATACATACAAATATTTAAGTAAATGCTGTGTTTATAATAAACAGTATTAACGACATTTACCGGCCTGAATGTCTGCGAAATCTTTCATAGAAAATATGCGTCCTCTGACTGGAATCGAACCTGTATCTTACACGGAACCGTCACATAGCCTGACGTGCTTTTACCAATTGAGCCACAGACTAGCGCGTTTTCGGTTGGCAAGGTCGATTTTACTGGAGAATTGTAGTTTAAAAAACAGTAAACTCGACCTTGCTAAAAAAAAAACGCCCTATGTGGCTCAATCAGTAAAAGCACGTCAGGCTATACGACGGTTGCCTATAGATACAGGTTCGACTCCTGTTGGAGGACGCATATTTTCTATGAAAGTTTTCTCGGACATTCAAGCCGGTAAATGTCGTAAATACTCTTTATAATAAAAAGAGCATTTGCTTAAATATTTGTATATATAAAAAGAACGTATAAACATTACAAAATATCATAATCATATAGGTATGTATGTATGTATATGTCCTATCAAGACTTAGGCGACTACGGCATTTACAATTTATATGTAAAAATATTCTAACATTTTTAATAAGTTATAACTCTTCCCATAGCCATGAGTAAGATCCAATATTTTAGTCTTTGTCCCTCACAATGAAATAGACAAATTCTTTGTCAAATCTATTTCTCACCCTATTTCTACTAAGTCTGTATACTACCCTACCCTGATACTGAACTTACAAAATCTATGTCATCAAATTCACGAATCAATGTTTAAATGAATAGATTATTTTCCCGTGGGGGGACTAATAAGCCTAATACATTCAGACATAAACGTAATGTTCTCTAAAATGCTGTTAATGTTGCAACTGTCACGCTTAACGACATTCACTGGGATTTTTAATGAAGACATTTTAATCGTCTTATGAAATCTTTTTTTTTTTACCCGCCATCAGCAAAGCTGATACAGACTATCAGGAAAGTGATTCACTGCACCTTGTCGGGCTAAAGTTTACCAATGACATGAATTGGAACGATTATATTGAATCAATTGATAAGTCTGGTCTTGGGAAAGATAATTCACTGTGTCGTGCTAGACAATTTTTCTTACCGGAATATATCTTATATTTTTATAAGGCTAACATACTTCGATGCATTGAATATCACTACCACACCTGGTTTGGTTCTTCTGATATGGTGCTATTTCTCTTCTGGCATCTTGCATTTTTTCATCAACTTTCATCTTCAAAAATGTAAATGCAGTGTCAATTGTCATATCCTCTGTCCTAATAACCTGTTCTTTTATACTTCTTGTTGCCTAAATAATGTTTGTTCTCAGACTCTTTTTAAATACAGTAACACATTGTGTCTTTGTGTCTATAAAAGGAATTGGGAAAAAAAGACATGTCAGCGCTTTACGAGAAAGCATCTGAGTTGCATTCCTCAATGTGATTCCGATTTTATTTAAGTATCATTAGATAATTGTTGACATCGGAATGACATCTTCGTACTGGGAAATTCCAGAAACCTTGGTTAGTAACCGTTTTATATTCATTCACAACTCATTTGAAAGCTTTAGCATATTTTTATAGTGATACCTCTGTCAGCTTTAGCATTTACTGCACTTGCTGCAAAACAATCTTTCTCATTTCTTTTGATATATATATATATATATATATATATATATATATATATATATAGATCACAAGGGCGGAATATAGGTAAGTAAAAATCATGCTTGTCAGAATGTGGAAAATGGCTAAGTAAAATAAATGTAAATTCATAAATTTCTCTCTTTGTCTCTGAGATACCTGATGGGAATTTTGACGGTTTATTGCCTGAAAAAAAAAAAAAGCTTACATAATCATACGAATGTTTTAAACGTTAAATCATTATAACTTTTTACCGAACCTGGGATATTACTCAGCAAACCGTTTTGAACATTTGTAGAAATATTTTCCGAGAAAAAAAAAAAAAAAAGGACAAAATAGAGTCGACTTCTGCTTTTTACTTTTTGTTGGAATCGAGACACTACAACCACTTCTGTGAATGTTTTTAGTTCTGAAAAAAAAAAGTCTATATTAATATTACATTCTTTATCGTTAGGTTAGTTTCGTTTGCCCACGTCATTAACAGAGATCAAAGTTCGTTTCGATGTATGACATTTCGGATATCAGATGTTCATGTCCCTAGCAGCCTAACCGTTCCAAATTAGAAAGTTGGCATAAAATTACCAAATCCCCATTTTCTCTTGTTCTTCCCTAATCTAAGTTCTTCAGACACGATGCATATTCACCAAAAAAGTAAGTAAACGATTCTTTAAAATTGTTAACAGTCAGTAATGTAAAGAAGTGATTTCCACAGACAAAACTGACCATATTAATGTAACGTAACTATATGTTTTTCTTTTAGCAGACAGTGTGGAAAGTTTTTAGAAATGTTAGATTTTCATATATTACATGTTACCATAATTTCGTATAACAAATCTTAACATTTATAATGCTTTCGCCTTCATAAGAGATGTAATTTTATATATTCATGAAAAGGTATGTGTGCCGATACAAAAACGAGGCACAAACACAGGGTCATCACGCATAAACACTATTATTAATTTAATGGAATAAATCTATATGAGCTGAATTCAAAATTTGCCTCAAATGCTTCAAGTTATGTTAGACAGGATATCAATACTAAAAAAAAAGTAACTTTGCATCACAAACCGACATCAACCAAACGGAATGAAGACAATGCTCCCACAATACATTTGAGACAGATTTGAAAATTTAAAGAAAATAATATACAAGATAAAACTGACTTCTTTTCTTGAAAGTTGTCGGTCTGGGGAAAGTGGCTGAAAACTGACGCAAGCCTTGCGAGTGAATTTGGGTAAACGGAACTCTTTGGGAGCTGCTGATGGTTATGCTAACACGAAGTAGCAAATCATCGTGACCGAGAGTTGGAGAGAGCTGGCCTTTCGATCAAAATGAAATATACTTATACAAGTACATTGATTAATGTAGTTTCAGATTATGCAGTTTTATGGGGGCCACTCTCCAGAATGTTACATTAATTGCGTCGTATATAGTGCATATGTTTCCATTTTTCATGGGGGCATTTTACAAGATACTCGTTTTTAGTTTTCCATTTTTGTCCACCCACTGCCACCAAACATGAGCATAAATAAGCAGTTCATCTGACGATCGCAAGGGTGTGAAACACAGGGTCACAAACTCACATCAATCCAACTAAATATGCTAGGTCTGTAACTGATATTGTGCTTTCCAATAAGTACGCACATACATACATATATATATATATATATATATATATATATATGTGTGTGTGTGTGAGTGTATATATATATATATATATATATATATATATATATATATATATATAGTTTTAAGGTGTTCTATATTTATGGGATAAAATGCTCAATAACAGAGATAGAGCGCATGTAAATATAAATATAAAAGTGAACATTGAAGTAAACACTCAGAGGCGACAGGCTGATTCATGCTAGACGCAATCGTTAGGCCGCTGACAATTGGGTTTAGCATGAAACAGCCTGTCACCTTTGAGTGTTGACTTCAATGATCACTTTTATATATATATATATATATATATATTATCATAAATTTTTAATATGGAGATAAAACGTATTGAAACCGATAAACCAGTTTGTCAGTCCTTTCTCATCAAGACTAATATACAAACCACAAAGTATATTATTATAGGCAAATAAGCTGTAAGCCTACCTGACACTCCTGTTTTTGTAGGACTTAATGTACACTGTTTCTTAAACTTATAAGAGATAATCTTTATTTACCCTGCTCAGCAATGATAACCATTTCGTATTTATAAAACCGCACACACTGAGCGTTTTCAAGCAAATGTTTAGTTATCATTTAACCGCATATATTAACGCACCTTTATTAATAAGTATTCACTTACCCCCTGCGAATAGTGACCGGAACCTTTAACCGTACATAATCGTGCTGACACCTGGATTTGTAAATTATATAACCAATATAACGGTTAAGCAGAACATCCTCCGTCATCGCTGTTAGTCTGGCTTCAAAAACAATACGTGTATTGAAGGGAAAAATCACAACTTCCATCAACTGAGATTTGCTTGAAAATTTCACATTCACTTCACCAATCCAAGGTAAACGCAAACAGACGTAACATTTATGGAAACCCAAAATAGAACATTTTTATTAAGTTTCTGGACGATGTTTTTCAGAAAATAAAATATACCGTGCTGTGTGCCATATTTAGCGATCGATCAGGCCCAGAACCGGTGGACACACTAAACAGAATCATAAGAGATTTCTCGACTAAGCATCCTTAGTCAATCTATATAAGAGATTGGCTGTTATCTCTGAATATATTTCTACATTTTTTTTATTCGAAAATTGCAGTAAAAATGAATAGATTTTACCGATTAACCTAAATGCTATTCCCTGTGATTGGGTATTTTTTTAAACGCTTTATAGCTTTTCGAAATAAAAAAAAAACAATAGCTTTTGTTGTTATTAGACAAATTCCTGACAAATTAGCAAATAGTATTCAAAGAAAAATAATTTTCATCTTACGTTCTTTTGTTTGTTATTTTCTGTAACGATCAAGAAAATCGTTGCTTTTAGATATCTAAGTACAAAGGCCGATATTGCTTTTACATGAGCAAGTCGTTTATTTAAAACTTTCGCCATACTTTGATCCAAAATAATCATTCTTTCAGTAGAAAGCAATAAAATAATTTGCTCTGTTCTAACTTCTTCTATAGAGCTCTGGTTACCATGATAACCTTGCTGATCAAAACACTAGGTTTTTTGTTTTTCTTTAAGGTAGAATTTCTTAATTAGTACAAGCATTGTGTCATTCATTTAAACAATATAAACAACAATAACACTTTATATAGTTAAATGGCGTAACATTAGATTGCCTCTCACATATAACTGAACTTGCTTTTCTATTGTACTAAAACAAAGTTTATAAATATCAGGCGTATTTCCTTTCAAAACTTGATGCTCCATTTTCTGAAGAAATGAAATTTAATTTCGCTAAATATTGAGGATGTGCGAGTGGTGTAATGGAGAGGAGGCTAGGAATGAGAAATCGAAGAACTCAGTTCGAATTCCGATTGAGTAAGTTGCATTCATTTACGCGTATATTAGCTTGGTACTTCATATTCGACCCGCTAGGGATTAAACAAGGAAACTTATACCTGAAAAAGAAAGAAAAAAATTGCCTTGAAAAAGTCGGAAGACGAAACGCGTCGGCAAAAGCTAAGATTTTTTTTTTCCAATTGTCATTTTATACCAATCTGTCTTGTCCACAGAATTCATCTGGGAATTTAACTCTCTCTCTCTCTCTCTCTCTCTCTATATATATATATATATATATATATATATATATATATATAGGTTATGAAAAGAACTTTGGCAATCTGTATGGGTAATCCCAAGGAGGATGAAATCCTGAGAGCTCAATGTAAAACCAGAGCTAATATTTAAAAGAAAAACAGACCACTTTAAGGTTCATTACAATAATCTATTTCCTCAGAGTCCATTTAAAAGGATGCCGGATCATCCAGATAGCATATATATATATATATATATATATATATATATATATATATATATATATATATATATATATATATAGACACATGATAACTTGTATTTTTATGTCAATTAATCCAACGTTTATTATTATTTTCTATTTTTTCTGATTACCGTTATATTTTGCGATTTTTTCAAAAGGTAAAAATCGAAAATGTTTAGTAAATCCTCAGAAAATTCTAATCGAATTAATATTTTCGGACGAAGTGACGAATCTGAAATTCTTTATATGTAATCGATAAAAATTACGAGTAACTAATCAAATGCTTTCGTTTGAGTAAAAGAAAACCTTTCGAAAATTTGAATTTTCGGAAGTGGGCCGAGTGAGTAAATTTCAGCGCTACTACAGTTTCGTGAACTCAGAAGATTGTTAATTTATGCATTTATGAAGACTAGCAATGCTAATTACATCTACCATTTGTTTCTAACATTATAATCTATCTCGTAGCATCGTGCTATGGCTTATCAAGTCCTTGAACTGACGATAGAAAATGTGACAATGAAATCCAAATGTACATTTGAAATAGCGAGAATTATATTCCAAAAGATCATGTAGGAAGCTTGCTTTAGAAACTAAGATAAAAATTTCCTGAGGTTTCGTGTAACACCAACCATAATCTATGTCTGTGAATTCTGGAAAATTTCCTCACCTGGGAAGAGGAGATGGAACATATAAACCAGGAGGCAGATTTAAGGAAAATGCAAACAGATCTGACACTTGTGCTAAAGATGAAAAAGAATTACGCGATATTTCGGAGGAATAATGAGGAAAAAGAGTTTGTAAAATTTTACATGGTGTATTTTTTCGGGAAATGTAGATATTTGAACTCGGACTCTGTTGTTAACAAAGGCGTACGTTTTCCACAGAATTTTAATTTTTTTTTATTTTAAGGAATATATATATATATATATATATATATATATATATATATATATATATATATATATATATATATATATATATATATATGAAATGGAAAATGTCCGACAATTATTTTAAGACAATTTTATGTTTATACATTCTTTTTTATAGATAAAATTATATATAATTAAAATTATTAAAATTATTTAAAAATATTTGTTATTAAACAACATTTACCAGCCTGAATGATTCGGACAAGTATCCTATACAGAACCGTCATTTAGCTAGACGTGCCTTTACTGATTCGACCTTGCTAATCGAACGCTCCTCTCTGGCCAAATCGGTAAAGGCACGTCATGCTAAATGACGGTTCCGTATAGGATACAGGTTCGAATCCTGTCGGAGGACGAATATTTTCTCTGAAAATTTCTCGGACATTCAGGCCGGTAAATTTTGTTTAACACTGCTTATTATAAACAGCATTTACTTAAATATTTGTATCTATGAAAAGAATCTATAAGCATAAAAATGTCTTAACATATATATATATATATATATATATATATATGCCATAAAATTTCAATCTGTTGTCTATTTACTTTCGTTTGATGTCACTTACATAAAATTAATTGATTGATTTGTGATTTTACGTCTTGTCAACTTTTTTTGTGTCAGTTAAGACGGAACATATTTTGCAGTCTAAAAATAATAATAATCTGTTACATTATGCCAGTGAAAATTGCATTAACAATTTTATGTAGAAATAACCATGATTTGTTCGAGATAAAGGTCCTACTGATTAATCCATAGCTAGGGGGATAAGATAAATTCCTATCATTTCCAAGAGTATTTGCGCGTAATGAAAGGTAACAAAACCAGATGGAATTCGAACTGCGTTTAGTCTAAAACATTTGAAAATGTTATTGATACACCCTCTGTAGATAGCGAAAACCATTTCACAGGAAATACTTTATATTCAAACTTTATATGGTAATGCCTGTCATATTCTGAGAATGATGACAGAATTAAATGGTTAATAAGATTCTTAAACTGTAACAATTGCATTTGATTGATACGCGCTAATTTAGAAATATTTAAGTGCAGAAATAATGTTTTCAAATATATGCTGTATTTCACTCTGAAATTCCAAATAAATTGGATTGTATTTACGATTCCTTCTGAGATTGTGAAAGTAATTCGTTTGTTTGCAATAATTATTACCCATTTAGGGGAAAATCTTGACAAGTTACAATAAACTTGCAGAAGGGATTGCCAGCCAACATGAATTCCAAATTAACAACAATCGATTTTATTTCTCTGTTGGAAGTTTTAATTAAATGAAACCGCCTTCGTTCCATTAAAACAATTCAGGTTTTATCTACACCCACATTAATCCTACGTAAATGCATATCTGTACAGGGTGCGATGGATAAATTGTCGTTTAAATGAGGCAAGAATGAAATTAACATTGCCATCTCATTTTAACAGATACACTTATCAAAATTAGACAAAAATATCTTGAAATATTGTAAAGTAAATGTATTCAATAAAATGTGCAATTGGCTTGAACCAAGGCCTCCAGACGACATCGGAATATCCTGCAACTCTTCTGGGCAATCCCCTTGTTTAAGGTGATGAATGCCCTCATAATATTTGCCTTTATTTCATCATTGGATTTAAAAGGAGTTATGTTGGTCTTTCGATCATCTGCGCTCAACACATAATAATCAAAGGTGTTGTAGTCTGAAAAGTTAGTTGGTCAGATGTTAGCAGTGATTTAGGCCCAGAGATTGTCTGATTGGGTTCTCCACATTGTGTGGCATGGCGCCGAGTCTTGTTGCCAGACCTCGGGTCTTCCAGGTGTCAGGTATGCACCAAAAACCTCAAGGCACTTGATATAAGCATCCGAGTTGAGTATGTTTTGATGAATGCTGCTCTATAACTTGCCTTCATTACATCTTTGGTGTGACAAGTAATTTGCCTTTCGCCTCAACTGCGGTCCAAAAATAATAATAAAAAGGTTGTAGTCTGGGGAGTTAGGTGACCAGGTGGGACGGTCTGCAGAAATTGTCTGACAGCCATGGATGGGTACTCTATCTTGTGTGGCATGGTGCAGTATCTTGTTTCCAGATATAGGGCCATCTAGTTGCCTTCCTCCTGATCCAGAGAAGCGGAACATCGTCAAGGCACTTGATCTAGGTACCCGTATTGATTCTTAGACTCTATGGGAAGATGAATGGTGGCATAACGTCGTCATCACTAGAGATCATTCCAAACACCTTCGTAATCACCATCCAACTCTCTGACTCTCTTCAGATTGACAGACGAGCATTCCCAAATGTATTTATTGGAGCTTGCAGGAAGAATGGCAAGTTGTACACATGCCGTTTCCAAATTTATGGCGGAATGAATTACGTCATGCTTTTCTTTTTCTCACATACGATGTCCATCTGACCATATTTACTGTGTAGTCGATAAACCCGAAAAAAACAAAAAAAAAACAAAACAACGCGCATGTGCGAAATTAAAAATATAAAATAACAACAATTTACCCATCGCATCCTGTATATATATCTAGAATTTTACCGCCTTTAGCTGTGAAACCATTTTAGATATAGCTTAGCTTGTCTTCTCATGCATTGTAAATGCAAAAAGATCAAATAATAAAAATCCCGATATTGGGTAAGCTGGCATCTGGTCAACAGAACTGATGAGGTCTCCGAAAGAGATGAAAGCAATACTTAAAAATGCGCGGACCTTTCTTACAGAACCGTCTACAAGTAATGGGCAAAGGAAGGCGTTGACAGGCCTTATTTGCCCCTACAGATTTACAAGGAGGAAATCATCACAGAATCAATTTGCAGGCTGAACGATTAGCATCGACGACAGCCCGTAAAAGTGACGCATCTATTATGTCCGTGTATTCATTTTGAATCAAAAACATATTATTGTCAATCCTTTCGAAAATCTGTGATCGATAGGCAGCCATATTTTGAATCCTGGTTCGCGCGACGAACCAACAAGATGATGATAGATTTACAGGGTATTTGCGAGAATCGATTTTGCAGATTGTAAACGAAGACCGCCTAATGTTAGGCGACATTCTCCTAATGTTAACCTTTTGAGTTCTCTTCCAAACATAGAAAGCATTAACACGATGAGAAACTAAAAATGTTTATTCCGTGATTCTGTATCAAACTGGAATTGCTTTTAAAACTCCATGAACATTTGCAGAGTATATCATGTCTATGCAAATATAGGTCTGAGCTTACATATGTCGAATTGCATCTACTGTTCAGTATTTGTAAGATTACATTAGAATTTCACATACATATATAAATAAATCGATTGTTTTCAATAAAAGATACTAAGTGCAAAGTTTAAGTAAGAGTTTATATGAACAAAAGAAATATTTTACAAAATAAATACACAAAGGGAAATATTTGTTCATCCTAATAGGTGTGAACATAATCTAGAATGGATTTTTAACAAAAAGTGTATGTAATTTGCTTTGCTAACCTTCCTCAAATAACTTTTTTCCTTTTTCATTTTTATGGCCCTAAAACGTTTATTTTATACATTTTTAAATTCATGATCCTCATTTATTTATATATATATATATATATATATATATATATATATATATATATATATATATATATATATATATATATATATCCCGTCTATTAAAAAATAATAGTTTTAGGTCTATTTTTAATATAAGAAAAGCAGAAAATGAAAATATATATCAAGGATTTTATGGCATTAATAAAAACTAAACTATAAATTGTGAAGTAATGATAAAGATAACTTTAGGTAAGCAAAAACAGAAAGTAAAAATAAGGGAAGTGTTCTTCAGAGACAACTGGAGGAGAGAAGTCCTCAAAAAAATCAATATTTTACGAAAACACTAGAAGGCAAATAGACAAAGAGAGGTCTCATGAACCTTCCTACCCTAAGATGCGACAGTTCCGGATATCTCTTCAGCTCCAGCATAAAACAAATTTCACACTCAAAGAATTGTAGACGAGCACACCAGTACTAAGCAACAGAGTTCTACCAAAGGGATAATATATATATATATATATATATATATATATATATATATATATATATGATAGAAATTATTAGGAGGATTTGATAATTATATTTAAATTAATTCATCGAGTCTGAAACCCCAACAGAATGCAAAAAGCACTGGACAATGTCGTTTATTTGGAAAACAAACAAAATGTCCTATATTTGGGACTCATCAACATTTGACCCATCCACAACTATAGTGTTGAGGTTTCAGACTCGATGAATTCAATAAATATATTATCAAATCAATATTAAATAATTTTTATCATTTGTATATCATTGCTTGAACCGGCTTCTAATGCTCTAGAGTATACAGCTTGGTGAGAGTAGTCGTGGCTCCTGGGGGCACAGTCCTATGTTTAGAGAGAATCTCAGTTGAGTTTCACCACGGAATTTGTGAGCGAGCGGCGCTATATTGAGTGTGATTTGCAATCTCTTCCTCATCGAGGCCCGGTGGAATAGTTGGTATGATGTTTATTTGACAACCTGTCAGGGTTTCAATTCTCAGTAGTGGATGCGCACTGCTGATGAGCCCCAAATATAGAACGGCCGTCCTGTGCTTTCTGCATTCTGTTGAGGTTTTAGACCCGATGAATTACCTATACACACACACACACACACACACACATATATATATATATATATAAATATATACATAATTTATATATATATATAAATATATATATATAAATAGGTATGTATAAAATATATGAACTCCTTTATCGTCCATTCGACGTATATATTTTCAAAAAAAACAGTTACCCAAACAACCTTCCGCAAGTTTGAATTCAGAATCGTCCTAGACAAGTTGCCATCCAAAGCTATAGAACAAATTCTGTCCTATTATTTACCCATATTCTGGAGGATCCATACCTTTTTATATGTATTAGGGACATAAGTTAAAGTTACAGATTCGACTGGAATCCGAACTCAGTTCTCCAATTCTCAATTTTTCATTTATCAATTCTATTATTTAACTACATATCAATATTTATATATATATATATATATATATATATATATATATATATATATATATATATATATATATATATATATATATATATATATATTATCCTTCAAAAATTAATTTCATTTGAGTTCTCTGAATATAAGGTGTGGGTTGGTAAACAGTGACTATTTATAGTTATATAGCGAGACTCTTTTTAAAAAATCGAATTGAGTCACTGTCGGTCACTAGGCATGTTTCTAAAAATAAATACGCTAAAATCCACCTTCACCTTACCGTTTCCGACTGTTTAATGGTTAGAATTTCCGACTGACAACAATTCAATTCGGGTTTCCGATCCTAGCTAGAAATAACCGGATGTCTAGCCACACTGATGAGCTGTAAACAGCGAAACAGTCTGTGGATGTATATATATATATATATATATATATATATATATATATATATATATATATGTTTGAATAAAATTAACCACTTTTAGGTTCCATGTAATAAAATTATTTCACCACAGCCCTTTTTGAAGGGCTCTGGATTATCAAAAATAACAAGCATCAAATTAAATTCTTCGTACTATTTTTAGACATTTATTTTATATCAAACTTTTTAACCCCAAATATACCTTCAAAGTAATGCAAATAAATGTGTCCAAGAAATTGAATGAAACCTTTTCTCATGAATGATCAGGATTATTTTATTGTAATTTTTCCTTTTATGTCGGTTTTCTTCTTCCCCATTACCCATCCATATCTAGAGATAACATACGTCAAGTTAAGTGATGTTTTCTGGCCCAAACCAAGTTGGTTAGGGATAAAGAATTGAAATGGTACATCTATCATTTTTATGTCTTCTCTCTCCCTTCTATAATATATTCGTTAATTTTACATATGCTTGATACGGCCCGTCAAAAATGTGAAAATTTCTTTTCATTTTTCATTTCAACTTTGGAAGTAAAGCCTGATGATCCAGAGCCCTTTAAAAGGGTTGTGGTGAAATAAAGTATTACATGGAACCTTAAAGTTATCTGCTTTTATTCAAAACATATTTGCTCTGAATTTACATTGAATTTCTCCGGTTATCATCCTCCTTTGTTTTTACCCATACGGATTACCTAGTTTTGCATAAACTATATATATATATATATATATATATATATATATATATATATATATATATATATATATATAATGAAAATAAAAATTTAAACTTTTTAAATTATTTAATGAAAATGTCCTTAAAAATATATATTTCATAAATATATATATTATATATCTATAGATATAGATATATATATCGATATATAATGTATTTTTTAGCAGCGTGATTTCTTCAAGACATGTTTCATTAAATAATTTAGAAAAGTTTTGTTCATAATATTTCTAAGACAAAACTGCTGTGTTCACCTTAAAATTAAATTTTTACTTGTGAAGAGAAAATATTTAGACATTTCAAAAAGTTAGTTAACTCGCTTTACTTTTGTCGTGCGTTTACATTATAATCTTTTAAAATTTACAGTACATAAACTGAGGCTTTTTCACTTCGCAAGTAAAAAATTACTTTTCAGATGAACACAACAATTTTGTCTTAAGAAAATGATGAGCAGACAAATTTTAGCTTCAGAAAAAACAAGACCTGATGATGACAATGTATAAATATCGAAAGTTCTTGAAATAAAATGAATATGTATCAGAATAGTGATTTTTTTCTTTCTTTAATAAGTTTTCCATGAAACCTTTTCGTAATTAGGAAAGGATCCTATTAAAAATGAGTAGACAAAACTTATCCAAATTATCTATTGACACAATATTTTTTTTTAAATGAAATCAATTTGTCTAGACAAAAGGAAAGGGAGAGGAAAAAAGTAAGGAAAAGGAAAAAAATATAATAAAAGAAGATGGAAGAGAGAGGGGTTGAAGAGAAAGCGGGGATGGAGGGAAAGGAAAAAAAGAAAAGAAAGAAGAATTAAATATGAGACGAAAGTTTGTCGTAGATATACATTTTTCCCCAAACGGGTGAACAAATTAATATACATGTTAAATTGTCGCGGGTAATCAAATCTAAAATAGGTACAGTAATATGTCTAATAATCATGTCATTTCAAACAGCAAAAAGTTTCGTCATCGCATTATAATCATCCCAGTTTCACATAAATACTACTACTACTAATAATAATAATCATAATCATAATCATAATAATATCCGACAGCTTTTCCTTTCTGTTTTTCTCACTTTTCCTTTTGTTTGGAAAAATTGATTTCATTTTCTAAAAAGAAAAATATCGGTTGGAAGAGATGACTATATATAGAAATATATTCATGAAATAAATTATAACCGAAATGGCTTTTTAAGCAGTGTGTCTGTTGCTTACCTTGAGCTCTTTTGGATTAATGTCTTCTTTGGAATTATTAAATACCAAATATACAAATTGATATATATATATATATATATATATATATATTTACCTAAGTAATGGATGTGACTGTCTTGATGAATCCCAAAATTGACAAAACGGCTTTCCAATTGCTTTTACGGTTCTTGAATTCTTCTAGAATCGATGAATTACTATAATGATTTGTCTAAATACCATAAATTGAATATTACTGACACACATTCACATAAACACACACACACACACACATCTGTTTCCAAAATATATATATATATATATATATATATATATATATATATATATATATTGAAATATATAGCCAGAAAATAGATTTTT
This sequence comes from Acanthosepion pharaonis, assembly GCA_903632075.3. NCBI lineage: Eukaryota > Metazoa > Mollusca > Cephalopoda > Sepiida > Sepiidae > Acanthosepion > Acanthosepion pharaonis. Next base: position 24,693 of record CAHIKZ030001434.1, on the reverse strand, counting down.
ATAAAATAAAACCAAATATACAGTATATATCAACCTGGTTTAAAACGTTCTAAAAGACTAACCTATGACTTCAAGATTCAAATTTTGTAAATATTTACTTAAGATCAGACATGATTTCAAATTCATTATCTATGTATAATAGGCTTACGGTAGTGTACTTCACTGGCAAATATTCGGAAAGTAACTTTCAAAAGTCTCCATTTGAGTAATCTTAGACTGTGAGAATTTCGGATGTTTGCCAAAGTACTTTTTAAATTCTTCAATCAATGCTGGCATAAAGCAAAACGAAGACAAATCACTAAACTCAGTCTTAATTATTATCCATCTATCCATCATGACTAAATACACAAGGAAACTTATTAAAGTAAAATATGAGCTCTCTGAAATTCTTCAAACGTCTGTCACACATTGCAGGAGAAACCCTGGTTAGATACAACTTGCTTTAAACCGACTCGACCACGGAGTGTGTTTGTTGCTTATAAGAAAATATCTTTTGCGGAATGTGGGTGAACAAAGCAAAGCACTTTCTAAAGAAGCAATGTATTTTTTTTAATTTATTAATCCCTAAGATTTTCTCAATTTAAACGTTATATTTATCTATTTTCAAATCTGGTTATCCACTATAAACACTGACAAAATATGCCGGAATAATAAAGAAAAAAATGAACACACACACAAACGCACACACATACACATATAAATATACATGTGCATCTAGATGAAAAAATATAAGAGTAGCGAAGAAAAGAAATAACTGTCGAACACAGCTCTACAAATATAAGTAATCTTTATTATTTACTAAAAAATAATCTTTTTTCATGTAGAATTGAACGAGTTATAAAGTTCTTCGCAAACACAGATCAACAAAAAGGTTTTTTTTCCGTTTTACAAAGGAAACAATGAATTACGTTAATATGTGTGAAATAATCACGTATTTCCATTATGTTATGCATGCGCATTAATGTTTTTGAGATTACAGCGGCAGGCATAGATTTGAGTTGACCTTATTTGTACTACTATTAAGATTCGCTTTGTTTATATAGCTTCGCTCGTATGTTTTTCGTTTTGTATAATTTACTTTAAAAGGACGAACATATTGCAGGAACATATTTAAATAAACCAATATCTATACGAAATTTGAATAATTTTAAATTTTGGATAATAAGTGCGACATTACTGTAATTATTGAACAATATAGTTCATGCCACTTTCACAGAAAAATTTACCAGTAAAAAATTCGTTCATCACCATATATGAACGCACAACCTTTAAAAATTTTAAAATCAAACTCAGCGTTGCTACTGCGCGCTCCAAAAACAATAACTCATTTTCAATAGCATTTTCGGATACAACAATACATATATTTTCGTTGTCCTCTTATTACTAAGAGAAAAAACAAGAACAACATCTATTCTATACCTGAAGATGTCTGTAGGAACAGACGAAAGCTTGTAGTAAAAAAATAAGAACTAATACGGCAGAAATTTATATAAACAAGGATCATTTCATTCATAACGGATTCGGAGGTTTTTTATATTATTTGAATTGTTTGCGATGATGGATGTCTCGCCATTTAAATCATTAACCTTTGCATTAGTTTTTGTGTGAATAATTCATGTATTTGTAAATTGATTGCATATTTATCGTATATATATATATATATATATATATATATATATATATATATATATATATATATATATACCCGCAGTAAAGAAGAGTGGGTTAAGAACTCTGATGATTACTTTGATATTCCAATGAGATCATGAAATTCAGCATAGTTTTCTTCTCTAGTGGGTTTGTTTATTTTACATAACCTTACTGTCTATGGAGATGCCAATATTGATAGTTTAGGATTATGGAGAGATGATGGTCTTATAGTAGTAAATAATTCCACTAAAATTCAGGCAGATACATTAAGAAAAATGATTCATAGAGAACTACAAATTGAAAATCTTAAAGTTAAGTTAAGAACTAATGCTAAAAATTAGATTTTCTTGATGATGCGTTAGATCTTGTTAATGATATATTTCAACCATATATGAAAAAATAATGGCCCAGTGGATAAAGGGGTTGGTTAGATCCTATGACAGAACCCAAAAAGTGTGAGTTCAATACCCGGTTAAGGCAGTGGAGAAGTTTCAGTGGGAGATTAGCAGGAGATAACTGATAACTGACATCCATCAAACATGGCATGTGGAACTAGAACAGTCTACCCCAGTGAGCGAAATAAAGGTTTCAGTTCGACATTCCAACCATCTGAAGAAGGCCGGAGCATACAACGGCCGAAACGTTGTCATAATAAATATGGCGACAAAGATGAAGACAATAGTCCGAATAATGTAAATAATGTACATAATACCTCATCTCAGAAATATAGACATATATTTTCGTCTTTGGTTCGTAGGATTAGTAACCAATCACCGGACAAAGATGTGTTTTATAAATATAGCGGTGTTCATAATATTGTTAAGGTCTAGGGTAACATCTTGAAAGTATACCTGTTTAATGTTGGTAGTTATTTAAAATTTAAGACCCAAACCCTTTCTTCCTGTTGATTCAATTTTAATGGATATATCTAATATATTTTTGAGTAGGATATATAAAATATAAATATATAGGTATATAATATTTATATATATCAAACTTGATAAAATTACAGCTGTTTTGTTGACCATACTTTTAAACCAATTGAAAATGCCATACACAAGATCAAAGCTTTTTTTGATCTGTTTGTTGACCCGATCCAGGATAACTTAACTACCTTCCATCTCAAAGGACCTCTTTACCTTGGCTTTAGAATTTGTCAAAGCATATTCTAACATCTCCAGTGAAGAGATAAATATTATAATGAACTATAGAAGATCTGTTCTCATTCACAAGAACTGTTGGTTATGAACTCTGATGATTACTTTGATATTTCAATGGGATCATTAGATTCTGCAGAGTCTTCTGATCTTGTGGGTTTATTTATTTTATACAACCTTACTCCCTATGAAGATGTCAATATATATTTATATAGAGATGATGGTCTTACTGTAGTAAAAAACATCCACTAAAGTTAAGGTAGATAAATAAAGAAAAATGATTCATAGAAAACTAAAACGTCTAAATGTTAAGGTTAAGATAGGTACTAATGTCAAACAAGTAGATTTTCTTGATGTCACTTTAGATTTCGTTAAAAATATATTCCAACCTTACATGAATAATAAAGCCAGCCCAACTTATATTCACCACAATTCTAACCACCATCCATCCGTAATCCAACATATACCTTCGCCTGTAGAACGTAGGATTAGCAACAACGCATTGGACAACGATGTTTTTGAAAAATATAGCGGTGTGTACAAAAAAAAAGAATTCTAAAGAATAGTGGTTATAAGTGCGCTGAAATCAAGTTTAGAAAATATGATGATAAAATCTATAAAGAAAGAAAAAGAAATGGGAAGATAAGTTGGTACATACCCCCATTTAATCAATTAGTACTAAATTAGGCCATAAGTTCGTCCAGTTGATTGAAAAACATTCTTCTTCGTAAAATATTTAACGGAAACACATAAAAATTAAGTTATAGATGCACCAATAATTTTGATTAAATTACACAATAACAAAATTTTACATCAATTTAATAATCTGAATCATAATACAAGTTCCAAGGAAAATAATATTAATGATACTGGCCATTGTAATTGTAGGAATTCTAACCAATCGCCATTGCCAAACAAATGTCTAACTAAATCTCTTGTTTATCTTTGTACTATCTCTACAATAGAGAATACCGACGGTTGAAAAGTTCTGTATTGGTTGTATTAAGAATTCTTTCAATACTAGGTGGTATCAACATGTATTGTCCTTTATTAATAATACTTATAGAAATAATACACCACTTTCAAAGTATTTTTGAAGTTTGAAAGATGATAATAAAACTCCTAAAATGTAATAGAAAATTTTAAAAACTGCAAGGATATGTAGATCGTTATATGATTCCTGTTTTCTATGTTTACATGAAAAAAAAAAAATTAATTAATAAATTAATCAAACATAGTCTTACCTTTTACCTTTAACTTTAAATTTTTTACAATTCATTTTTCTTAGATTTTAATTGAACTGTTTTATGCATTAATATGTCTTTCTACTATTAAAAAACTGGTACAGATATATTTTTTATTTGACTGATATATATTTTTGATCATTTGCATTGATTGGTTATTAATATTAAATCTTACGTAAAGAGTTTTATTCAAATTTTGAAATTAATTTACCAAGTAATTCTATATTTGTAAATTATTTATATATCTTAAAAGAAACATTTTAATCAAACTATAAAAAATTTTTTTATGTAGGAAACTCACAAAATATATAGCTTCTTTAGCATTTGGTTAAATTACCACACCATCTCATTTTTTCTTATGAAATGACATTGTTTCGTATGTAAAATTTATGTATCCATTAACACCCGCTCCCGTTTAACGTCCGTGCTGCCACTGACTTCCAATCTACGAGTCATGACCCATTTATCGAAAATAATTTCTTCATTTTTGCTTTTTCGTTTAGTTTAAAGTTAACGTAGCTGGTATTCGATTGATTCATCTGATTAAAGCCCACGACCCTCATAACCCCCTCTTTCTTTCTTCGTAAAAAGAGGTATATTATATATATGGGTTAAATGTTCAATATCAGATTTAGAGTATATGGAAACATAAAAAATGGACATTGAACTTAATCCGAGGGGCGAATATCCGATTCATGAAAATTAGTTTATATTACAGATTTGATTTAATTTTGAAACAAAATGCCTACGCTGGGTGCTTAATACTACAATTTTTATATATATATATATATATATATATATATATATATATATATATATATATTGACGATAAATATATCAAAATATATATAAATTAAATTTGTTTAATATGCGTACCAATGCATCTCATTTTTTCAATTGTGTCATTACTTTCATAGTAACGATCTGTTTAGATTTGAAATAAAAAAAAACAAAAAAAAACAGACATTTAGTGGGTACACGTATTTGAGCATAAATCATTTGTCGATAATTATATCTATTGTTTGTATAAAGCTACTTCAGTTATATGACATAAAATCATTTTGCAGCATATAAACAGAAAGTGACATAACATTGTGTTACGTAGCATACGTTAAGGTCTAATATTGCATTTTCACATTATTTCAATCTGACTTAAAAAATACATCAAAATCTTTGGAAATTTCTTTCTTCTTAGCGTAGTTTACATTTTTTCACAAGGCAAATTTCATTCCTGGAGGGCCTTTGTTCAATGCTTTTATTTGTTCCTTTTATATTTGCAGTTTCATGCCCTGAATCTGGTCTGTTAGATATTTTTTTCACTCAATTCCCGTCTAATTTACCCAGGAGAAATTTCCTCAGAAAAAAATGACATCGGGTCCCATAAATAACGAGCCGTCTACCACTGAGGCGTTTTTGAGAAGGAACCCAGCCGAAAGCCTAAAATAACGTTAAAGATGAACTCATAAATCCCTATCATGTGTATAAGGATCCTGTAATCTTGATATTTCGCCGTTTCTCATGGTATTCAAAGACCAAACATTTAATGTTACGCTATTGAAATTGATAAAATATTTTGCTTAAAAGTGATTTATTTTAGGAAATTAGATTTTCTAAGTCCTTTAGCTGCTATCATTCTATTACTGATGAGTGTTTCCATCCAAAACTTTTGTTTTTGGCAGTGTAAAATGTTAACAGCTTGATTTCCTCATTATTTTATTTCTATATTTATTGTTGCTTCGATTGGAAGTGTTAAAATGATTTTTTTTTTCTAATTGACCGATCGTATTTCAAAGATCAATTTCAAGAACAGTTCTATTCAATTCAACAGTCAAAATTTCATCTTCATTTTTCGAAAGTTTTTTGAATAAACTATTTCTGGTTTCAAAACTGAACTTATTTACATATAGTTTTAATTCAAATTTACTTTATATATCTATATCTCTCTCATATTAAATATATCTCCATATACATATATAAATAATCTATATATATATATATATATATATATATATATATATATATATATATATATATATATATATATTATTTTTATATGAAAAAATTTATAAAAATAAGTATGTTATAAAATCACTACAAAAATAGCCATTTTGTTTCAACACACTCTGTGTCTTATCAAGTGATGATGTTGAAAATAAAATAAATGGTTTTAAAAGTTTTAGATTAATTAACGATCCTACACTAGGGGGAAACATTGTTACTTAAAAGCTAGAATAAATCAATCAAAACCAAGTATAGAAAGATTCAAAAGCTTGACAACGAAATCATGCTATAATACCTTTTCAGATCTTCAAATATTTTAAAAAAAAATATTAAAAATAATTTATACTAACTCTTTTAAGAATAGTAATTGTTGGTTATTGATTCATTTTTTATACCAATTATATACTTTGATAATATATATATATATATATATATATATATATATATATATATATATATATATATACTGTTTGTGTGTGTGTGTGTATGTATATATGTATATATATATATATATGTCTGAAAATAACGATACGATAAAAATACATTATTTCAATTCTAAACAAGAAACTACAACTTTTACTCTTGAAATCAATCTCCTTCGAGTCTAATGCTCTTTACCGCCGTTCTCTGTCAGACATGTACGCATTGCTCGAATGAAAATATCTTGTGTTTTTAAACGCGTCGTTTCGGCCCTAAAATGGTTTCACGCCTTCAAAGCGAGTCCCCTTGATGCATGCCTTGAACGTGGTGTAAAAAAAAGTCACACTAAGCCAGATCATGTGAATAGGGAGATTGCACAAGGAACTGCCGGATGCACAGGCTGTTGTCAGTAGGTGCATTATCGTTGTGAAGCAGCCACGGTTTGACCTGTCACCAAACTCGTCTTTTATCGTGCTCCGAACCAAGCAATCGTCAAAGGGTCTCTTTGTTTATTTGCTGATTGACTATTTGTGATGTCACCCACACCGAAGAAAAAAGTCCCATTGCTTTTCATTCATTCATTCATATATATATATATATATATATATATATATATATATATATTTATTTATACCGTGAATCATACAAAAATTTAGTAAAGTTAATGATATAAAATGGCGAAATTCCTTCGATAACTAACTTTTAATGATGCATTAACCTACAAAAGTAAATTTGCCAACAACTGAGACATTACTGGACTTATTGAAGTATTTAGTTCATGACACATTGACTGATAAACTCCTACAAAAAATTATTAAATTACCATATTAGTAAAAAGACGCGCTCAATTAAATTTAAAAAAAAATCACACTTAGCCTTGCGACTCCACGCGCCACAAGTTTTTTTTTTATCCCTTATGAATAACATTAAAAAAAAAATAAAACACAGATTTCAATAATTTCAATGACTAATGATGACTGGATGAACAGTCGAAAGTACTTGCCTATTTAAGGAAGACCTAATACAGTTTATAATTTAAAACAAAAATAAAACAAGTATCATAAAAACTTATTGAATGCATCTTTAAAATTTAGTTAGCGAAGGGATTTCGCCATTTTATATCATTAACTTTAGTAATTTACTTTTTGCATGAATGATTCATTGTAATTTAAATTGAACTACACAACACACACACAAACACACACAATCCAAACAGATAACTGAAATCTTTTATAAGATCAGCGTTCCGTTTAAATATGATCACGTCGTGATATTGCTTTTATGTCCATCGTCTTTTTCATGTTGAACTGTATATGGTCTATGTTAATTATGTTTTATGAATACGTCCTGAAGATGGTCTATTAGACCGAAACGTCCGACGTTGACATTAAACATTAAAACAGCATAATCTCATATTAGGATTTTTGTTTGTTTTTCAGTATATTTTTCTTCATATATATATATATATATATATATATATATATATATATATATATATATATATATATATATATATGGTAGCTATTTTCAGATCAACTTTTGAATATTTAAAATCTGGCATCTGATTATATTTCCATTTTCCAACATTGAATTACCTGATGTAGCATTGGACATTTTCAAGCCTTTCTGTCTTCTAAAATTCAGAGGCCAGCCCAAGAGAGCAAATTATTATATCTCCTTCAATTGTTTTTTGTTTGATCAAATATTCCTATTAAATAGGAAATGAAACAATTTGCATCTGAGGGACGCAAGAATTTGTCTAAGTCCTTTCGTTCTAACTCAGCTACTTTCAGGCATGCATCTCCTAACGATTTGGTCCACTATCTCTGAATTTTCTGCCACAATATTTAACGACCGTCAATGAAAAGATCAACTCTCAACTTACCATCTACAGCGACACACTATATATATTGTGGTGCCTCGGAACAAGCCTAATCAGTCAACAAGGTTTTTAATGCAGCCGATTTACAAAACGACATCAAACACCTGTTAAATGGAATAAACAGTTCACATGTTTGTCGTATTTTATGTTTGAATAAATTGCCCTTTATTAATTATCTTGTGATTTCAATTTAGATTCCATTTTCTTTGTCCGATTTATAACCTTCTCTAAGATGCCTCAATGCGAATTCTCAATGATAATATTCTAAGTCTTTGGAGAATGGAAGACTACACTGAAAATCTTATAACTGTTCATTTGCTAAAAGGGCAAGTTTTATGTTTTCCTTAATTCTTTATATCTGTCAGTTGTAAATTGGTCATTCGTCCATATCCAGAATAGATGATGTCATATTCAATTGGTTTTTTCGTTCACTGCACAAACCTTATTTATTCCTTTTTTCTTTAACAAACAGATGGTTGATAAATAATACAACCTCTTATCATCTCGACTAGCCCGGCTGTTAACCTCTGACGTACAGGAACAATAAGTTTCCTTCCCTGTCTTTTTTTTAAAATAAAATAAAAGTTTGATGTGAATTCAATATGATGATACTTCCACTGTATATGCTGTTTAAACTATACAGTACAAATGTACTAATAGGGCAAAGTTATCTCAAACTTTGACAGTTCATTATTTACGTAGCATGTAAACAGATGCAGCCTTCACTTCTAGTGAGCACCTCGGTTTTAGAATAATTTCTTTGTTCTTTAAAATTTTTTTTGTAATGTCAATCCTATCTACTGTCTTCCTGAGGCTGTTTTGCTTTCTGTTCAGAGTTACATAATGTTTCTTATATGGATTCCTCCACATGATTTTATTAAATATTTGCAAAAATAAGTTCGGCTTTTAATCTACCTACATAAATAGTGATTGCAGATTAAATACACACATATATATATATATATATATATATATATATATATATATATATCTTAAGGTCTTACTAAATTTATTTGCATAAAGTTATTTCAGATAGAGCGTGTTTACAGATAAATATTCTAATATCTAAAATAACAAACTTTATTTATTTTACTTACCTAATAGCTGTCACTTAAATAATTCAAAGAATCTCGCTGAACCAAATAAAATCTTCATCAGTCAAAACTTAAAATCCGTTTATAATATTTATATATATATATTTTCCTTCATCTTTTTTATACTATTTAAACATTGTTCCGGTTGTTTTTCATTTTTATTTTTGATTCTTTAAATTTTTTTTATTGTTTGCATGCAAATTTTCTTTCAAGTGCAAACGTTGGAATTCCAGATGAATTTAATTAATCAAAAATGCTAGATTTTCTAGTTCCATTGCCATACCTTTTAAAATATTTCACTTTCTCCTAAATTCTCTTTACTAACTTCAATAGAATCAGTTTTTGTAAATCTGTTTACAAATTCTGAATGCATTTAAATAAAAAATCAAATCTTGTCCTTGCATGAGGACTTTAAAATAATTTGAAAATTTTCTATATAAATATATATATATATATATATGTTTGAATAATCTTTTTATATTATCTTTTGTAACCTTCCAAATAAAATTATATTGCAATATATAACCAGATATTATTATAAAATTTTCGCTTCTGTTTCTTTCTTTTACAAGTCGAGAAAGGTATTTGACGTCCGATTGTTTTAAAGATACAAAGTTCTTCAAATCTTGGTTAATTTCAATCATGTTTTATCCACAAGAATCATTAAATTTTTGAATATTTCATCATTATAAAGACATTACACGATTTATTATTTGTACAAATAAAAAATATCTAACTCATAGAACACAAATTTCTTATATTTTTGGCAATGAAGTTATTGTTATGTACATTATTTACAACCGGACATTTTTCTTCATCATTATTGATTCTGAACTATTAATATTTATGCTACCAAAATTATTAACCGTTTAAATCATCTAATTGTGTGTTTAAATAATCCGATTCAAACATTATATATTTTACTTTAGCGAAAATCTTACTATTGTTATTCTCCTTCTTATTATTGTTTTTATATATATATATTCTTCCTCTATGTATATATCAAATTATTGGTTTAAATTGACTATATTTCAAATTGATCCAATCTTGCTTGTTGTTTCCTTGAAGGCCATGAGTCTAGTGAGGATTATTTATCCAAATTATAAGTGTTTAAATAGATTATCAAAATCAAATCGATTAAATAGTATGCATGTTTCAACACTTTTGATGTCTTATCAAAATGGTTTTATATCTATACAAGATGACTGGTTCAAGATTTCCACCAAAATATTGTCTAATTGATGGCCTCAAGAGTGACGCGTTACATAACTTGATCCTAGTTGTTGAAAATCTTGACAACTCCCCTTTTTTCTTTAATTACTAATGCCTTATTTCTTATCTGGTTAGACTAAACAATATATCAGATTCAACTAATTACATTAGATTTTTAAATAAAAAAATCAACTCAATTGTAGATTTTGAAACACTCCGTAAATTCTATAGAAAAATGTTAATCAATCGTTTGGCTACCCCATTCCACCAACAGACACCCCTTAATACGGAAGATCAAAACTGCTGGAAATCTATATCTATAAAAAAATTCAAATTTGGAATCTTTTTATGCTAAAAATGACGTCCATATTTTACTCACAGATTTCGATGAAATTCTATACATCTGTTCCAAATTTATAAAAATTCAAGACCAATTTTTAAATGAATCTTTCCTGGATTATGTCAGAAAATATATATGAAACTAAGGTGAATATTTTGCAAAAAAAAAATTTTTATATTTTAACATTTCATAAAATATTTACTCAATGAACTGATGCTTCTCTGCATATAATGCAAAAATATTCTCATTTTTTGTTTGAGATATTTTTATAATAGTTTTTCTTTAAAAGACATTGTCTTGACAAAATTGAAAAAAAAACAGTGAAAAAAAAGATTTCACGTTACCACTTAAAATAAAAAGTTATTGAAAACTCGACATCATTTTTAATTCGATGAATTTCAAATTTTAACGTGTTGCAAAATAATTGTCATCATGCAAAAAATAAGATATTGTGATTTTAGTCCTGCTCGCTTCGCCGCGTATAACGAAAAACCACGAAAAACTGTTAAAAGCCTGTTTTTCGGCAATAACTATCTGGTTTTTCATCCGATGCTTTCAAATTTGCCAATAAATATATTAAAAATTGTATTCTTCTAATAATGGTTTATATTATTTCATGTTAAGAAGGACGACATCTGCGATGATATAGGTTCAAAATATGATATAAACATTTTCATTGGAAACATCCTGTAATTGGCATTCAGACAAAAAGTTTAAAAAAAACTGTTTAGAATAATTATTTGATTTAATTAAAAACGTGTATATAAAAAGGAAAAAAATTATTTTTTTTATAAACGTGTATGTATATAAAAATCTAACACCAGTTCATTTATTTGAACAATGCAAATAATCCATCTATAATATTTTATCCATAGGAAATTTTCTGAATATCTAAAAAAAAAAACAATTTAAACTCGAGCTACGACAACACAAGAAGGATTTATCGATAGAATTCCTTCTTTAAGAAAAATCAAACATTTGCAAACTATAATTAAAAAAAATGAAAATTAAATATAAAAAAAATGATGATATGCAAAATACGTCATTTAAATTTTTAGATTCCCTAATTCATGCGGGTTCTTAAAATAAGATGCAAAATAATTGCATTATGTAATATCAGCATTAACGCCAGAAAACCTTTAAAATAAAAAATAATTTTATAAATACACATTTAATTTTAGAATTAATAAAACAAAAACTTAGAAAAAATTAAAATAAAAACCATAATGCTAATATCTTAAAAATTTTCAGTATTTTCAAAACAAAAAATAAAAAAAAACTGATGAAAATAAAAAAAAATTATTTAAAAAAAATTTTTAAGACAAGTTCAAAATAAATGAATCATTAACACCAATGCAATATCTATTCTCTTATAAAATGTTAAAATATTTATAGGTTTAATACACAGTTCAAAACAAAAGATTAACCAACGAAAAAATAAGTTTTAGGATAAATTGTATCAAAATCAAAGGAGAAAATTTCAAAACTTAACTATATATATATATAAATATATATATATATATATATATATATATATATATATAATATTTTTAAAAATGGAAAGATGTGAGTTTGTGACCCATTTTTCATGATTTAAGCTAAATTCAGAAAAAAATAAAGTTTACCTAAATCAAGAAATGAATTAAATATTTTAAAAATATAAATTTTACTTAAATAATATTTAAATATAAAATTTGAAAAATTTCTAATATACATATTTATACTTATATATATATAAATAATTATACATATATATATTTATTTATATTTATATACACTTTTAAATATAAATATATATATATAAATAACATGAATATATTTTAAAATAAATTTAAAATTGTAGTTAAATAAAACGAATTCTAACCTAAACATCTTTTAAAATTGTAATTAAATAAAACGTATTCTAACCTAAAAGACCTTCCTCTAAGTACTACAATATATTTAAAAGAATCCAATAAAACACCTACAGTAAAATGAAATTAATATGAAAAGCTAGAAGATGTAAGCCATTTTAATGACCCATGTCCTTTGTACTGACATGAGAAACAATATATTACTAGGTTTATATAAAAAATAAAAGTTTACTAAATCAGTGAAATTAATTAGCTATTTTTGCCGTCATTGTCATAAATTTTACTTAAATAATATTTAAATATAAAAAAAAAAAAAATTTGTTACCTAATAATATACATACTTATACTTGATGTGAAAATAATTCTACATACTGTAAGGGATTCTAATACATTTACTTGTTCTTAAAAGAAATATAGTATATTAAAAATTAAAAGTGAAAATATTTTTCAAATCGTAGTTAAATAAAACGTATTCTAACCTAAACACCCCCCCAAAATCTTTAAATATACAAATAGAAAAAAATGCCGTAAGAATTTTTGCCGTTAACAATAAAATTTTTTTAAAAATCCAGACGACATGCATTTAACGGATGTCAGATTTCATTGAAAAATACATCCCTACCCCTACCAAAACGTAACTAATAACTGATACATCAAAATAAAGCCATAATGAACACGCAGACACCCCCTTGTCTGGTTGAAATGGATTTCTCTGTATCCTTGGAAACGTGAATTATGATTTTTGCTGTGTCTTTAAAACCCAGTAATTTTAAAAGTTACTCCAAAATTCGCTTGAGGATGAAATGGAACTAATGTCTTTAATTTAATTACAAAATTAAATTCGGAGCTTTTAGCTTCCATTTTTGAAACATGGTTAGAACTGTGTAAAAAAAAAAACATATTTTAAATCAATTTTTATAATAAATATTATATATATATATATATATATATATATATATAAATATAAATAAGAACATATATATTGTATCTTACTGTATTTTTATATATATATATATATATATATATGCTTTAATATAAATCCATATATATTTCCTGCTCTGTGATTTATATATGTAACCATGCTGAGCAGACCTTTAATTAGTTTCTCTAAAGACGTGTTATCTAATTTTTAAAGAAACAATTTAGAATCATATACGTCATTAGAATTTCTGCAAAAGTAATCAAAAAATTACTCGAACATTCCTTCTAAAATACAATTTATCAGAATGGAGATTTTCTAATGCAATTACTTAAACATCTGATTGTTCTTCGATAAATAATTTGGCTGCACAGCTATCTATCAGCATTGAATTTGTTTTAAATTAAAAGTTAAAATTTCTAATTTTATTTGATCAGTACCATTGTTTCTATTTATGATGGTTATCATTATTTTAGTCTTTGGTTTAAATTTTTAAATGTTCCATGATCAATTATTGGATTTTTTTAATAAAATTGTAATTTTAGAAATACCTATGTTTCTAAAATTAAATGTCATAAATTATTCCTGAATTTGGGATTTAAGAAAATTATTATTTTCAAAATATTACAGATACTTTTAAAAGAAAACAAAATCATCCGAAATTATGTAAATATTAAATATACTATAAAATTCTATTTCAAAAAAATAAAATGTTCAATTAGAAAACAAGACAACATTTTGGCAACAACATCCGCTAATTAATTTGATACTGAAGAAATAATGTTAATAAAATGTTTGAAAAAGTACAATATTTTACATTTTAATTCAAAGGTGGATTTTACAGTATAATGACAAATTGAATAAATTTATGTCAGAAAAAATTAACAGGCGATTATGAATTAAATAAATAACGAGGAAAGAATTTTATAAAAAAATTTGTTAAAGTTGATTTCATTAAAACGTTCCAATAAAAATGAATAAATAACGAGATTTTTTTATTTAATTGTCTATATTATTTAACCGTTGAGCCACCATTTTTTAAATTATTTTCCATATTGAAATTATTTTCAATCTTTATATTTTTTTTCAAAACTCAAAATATATATTCATATTATATTTGTCATCCTCAATTCTTTAGACAGACAATTTTGCACAATGTGTAAAGATTTCTTCCAGAATGATTCGAAAGTTTTACTTAAACTGTAAAATGGTGATATGTTGTTAATAAGACTAAAATAGAAAAAAAATTAATTTATTAATTTTTTCAACAAATTGCAATTTAACATATATATATTATATTAGCTATATACTTTCTGTTTGTTACCATCGTCAGATATATCCTTAAATATTCAAAAAATACATACAAATTTAAAAAAGAAAAAAATAACGTTATTGTCATAAAAATAAGATAAGTCTCGTTCTGGAAAATAAAAAGAAAGAAAGAAAATTAAATATAAAAAGTGTATATTTTGGAGAAAAAAAAAAGACTTGGAGAAAAAAATTGGTCCGACATTAGAAAAAAATAAAATTCTGAATGAAAATTTATAAAAAAAATATAGGAAAAAAAGAGATATAGATTATTCACAGAATGATTTTTCATTATAAATGTTTTTAAAATGGTTTTTCAACAGAAAAAAAAAAATTTGAAATAAAAATATTTTTATATGCGTAAAATATATTATCTAATTAATTATAACAAAATAAAAAATATAAATCATTTATATAAATTGAGGGACCAATATAAAGCTATTTATTGGAATTAAACATGAAACGACCGATTGACCTGAAACATTAACTTGTTCAAAATCCTGACATTTTTTTTAATTCATTTATTATCTTCACAAAGAATACGATTTTTTCTAATCTAATTGTCAATTATTCATTTTCTCAATGGAATTTTATTTCTGTCAAACATTTATATATATATATATATATATATATATATATATATATATTATATATATATTAATAACAGCACATTGTGTTGTGTGATGTGTCAAATTAATTTTTATATTGGCATATATACGTCCCATATATATATATATATTTATGAAATGAAAAGGTATATATATTTATAAATATATTTATGTATGTATATATATATATATTATATATATTTATACAGAATAACAATTCCATATAATTATATATATATTTTGTATGTATGTGTTTTAATGATATATATATATATATATATATATATATATAGATATTGCAGCAGATAGATAGATTTAATGTGATAATCAGGCCTTTTTCATAAATTTCGATCATTTAATCGTGACAAATTAATAAAGAATATTCTTCACATTATATATTATCAGATTTTATAAAAGAATAATATATAAATATATACCTGGGGTTTATATATTATATAGAATATTAAAAATAAGATTTTAAGGAATATTTAATAAAAGTACAAAATTTGTAATAAATAAAGAATATAACGATGGATATTTAATTAAAATTTTGAAGATATAAATGATTATAATGAGAAGAAGAAAAACTAAGTTAAATATATTTAAGTGCATTAGAAAAACTGTTAATTTATGTTGCCTTTTTGTTACATCTAGTAATATCCCTGTAAAATGATGAAGGATTATTTTGCCAATCTAGTACTGTTTCGCTTAAAACTATAAAACCTAAATTTAATATCGATCATTTGTTCTTCAGAATAATTTTCATGAAATTATTTAAAGAAAATGTACTAGGAAATCTAAATTTGGTGAAGACGAGATGCCATGTCAGAATAACATGGAGCGGGATACGTGAATGCTTTTTACTGAATCAGATGTATAAAATGTATTCCAAAGCCAGATTAATACAAATTTATAAATAATAAGATATATTCTCAAAAAAAAAAATATATTATCTATCTAATATATATCTATCATATATTTATAAAATATATATATATATATATATATATATATATTTAAGAAATATAGTTTTATAACGTCTGAATGTATTGGATAAAAGTTTTCAATGAAAATAAAATTAAATAAATTAAAATATAAAAAGTGAACATTAAGTTTTAATCTAAAAAAATTTTCAGACTGTTTCATGCTGGACCAAAATCGTCAAAATCGGTATTATTTATAAAAGTTGATTGACTACTAATTTGTTTTCAGGAATATTATATATATATATATATATATATATATATATATATATATATATATATATATATAATATAGTTTTAAATAAATTTTTATTAATAATATATAGAATTTAGTTTCAAATTAAAAATTTAATGTTTTATTTTATCAAAAAATATATAATAAATAAAATACTTTCACTAAAATAAAACATTATAATTTTTAATTTGATTTTCTATATATATATATATATATATATATATATATATATATATATATATTATATATATAAATTATATTTATAAATATATATTAAAGATAAAAAACAGACCACGTTAATATTCAATTTTTTAAATAATTATTTTAATCCCTTCCAAGTTCTTATCCAATTTTAATCCCAGTTGAAGTTGAAATGATAATAAAAGAAATTTATTTTTTTACATTTTTTTACAAAGTTTCTATAAAATATATATATATATTACATTA
This sequence comes from Acanthosepion pharaonis, assembly GCA_903632075.3. Taxonomy (NCBI): domain Eukaryota; kingdom Metazoa; phylum Mollusca; class Cephalopoda; order Sepiida; family Sepiidae; genus Acanthosepion; species Acanthosepion pharaonis. The sequence goes on along the minus strand of CAHIKZ030001434.1, from coordinate 7,340 downwards.
TATAAATATTTATATATATATCCTTTATATATAATATATTTAAATATAATATATATATATATATATATATATATATTTATGTGTGTATATATATATGCATATATTTTTTTATATATATATATATATATATATATATATATATAAATATATATATATGGGAATATATATATATGTATATGTTATATATATATATATATATATTTATAAATATATATATAATATATATGTAAATATGATATATATATATGTATTTATATATGGATATAATTATATATAAAATAATATATTATATATATATATATATGTTTTTATACATATATTTATATATATTTATATATAATTTTATATATATTTTCATATATAAAAATGAATAAATATATATATATATTCGAGATATAAAACAGGCCTGAGATTAACCGGCTGCTTTAAAAGTTCCTATTGATTATATCATAATTTCTCCCCATTTTTTTTCAAGAATATATATATCAGGTTATTTTAAACACAGTTTGAAATAAATTTTCAATCATTAAACAAGTTTTTGAACTTCTAATTATGGATTTATTACCTATATTTAATCTGTTTTGCCCGACTTTTGAAAATGATCCCAAACCCCGCAAAAATAACGTATTCGTTAAATTCTCTAAGACCGCTACTTTGATTTATATATATTTGTTAATATAAAAATTGCAAATGGAAGGCATTCTGACTAAAATTTTCTTCAAAATGGGGAATGAGAAATACCCAAACGTCCAAAACAATAGAAATAAACAATAAAAGAATGAGTATTTTACATAACCTGTATTTCTCTATGCAAACTTTTTGGCGTTTAGGGTATAACTTATATTCTACCATATATATATATATGGGAATATATATATATATTTATATATATATATATATTTCAAATTTTATTGAATTTTAAACATCCACCAAGACATATCAAATGACAATTGGAAAAAATCAATAATATACCCATAAAAATGTCCACAAAGCCATCTAAGATTAAACTATATTATCGACATTGAAAAAATAATAATAATAATAATCCCTTACTATAAAGGTAATTTACATTAACCAGAACAAAATTAGACAAATGTCTATCTTTTTAAAATTTGAATTTTAATGTAACTATAACAACAAAAACATTTCGATTTCATTTTGCCTTGAAAAAATACGAAGACGAAACGCGTCGGCAAAATGTATGATTTTTAATTGTCCATTCCCATATATATATATATATATATATATATATATATATATATATATATAAAATATAAAATATTATATATTAAACGAATCAAAGTGAATTTTATTGTCATCAAAATTAAGACAGACGACTATTCGCGAGATCAGGATCCAAATATTTATCATTTGAAAGTTTAGAAAAAAAAAAAGTTGATTACAAAAATAGAAAAAAATTGTTTTGTTTTTAATGAAGTTGGCGTTAAACAATCTTCCTAACTGTTTTCCATCTTTCTCTCGTTTGATCTTCCTCTCCTCCTCGTCTCTGTCTTTGTTTTTTCTCTCTCTCTCTCTCTCACACACACACATACTTCGTGCCATGATTATGTCTTCAGAATATTGGTGAATTTGGTTTTTTGGAACCAACTCTTATTTGAAAGGCGGATATATAAAATAATTACTCTTTCAGTCAACTGAAATATAACATATAACCAAAATATTGTTTATACACTTTAAACTGTTTAATTTTATAAATATTTTATTGAACACAATAAAATTTTTTCCATAAAAATATTATTTTCGATTTTTGAAAATTCTGTTTTTTTCAATCGCTAACTTGTAAGTTAATCTTGACTCCTTAGTACGCCATTGATGTTTAATATTAAGCCTATTCCAAGCAGATGGAGGTTTCAAGTGAAACTGATTCATTTAAATAAACAGGGTTTGATCCATGCTCAGTTACATAAAACAAACTTTTGACAAAAAAATTGTTGATTAAATCTTATAACAACTGTGAATATAATGAACAGTTCATTTGTTTCATAATCGCTAATGCTAGAATATTTTTCCTGACATAGTATAGTCCTACTTTAAGCTTTCAATATGATTTCAGTGCACAAATGTTAAAAGCGTAATGTTCACCGTTTAATTTTTCATCTTCAAGCATTTCGTTTATTTTCTTTCAAATTTACCTTACTTAGATAATGTTAGTAATTCAGGACCCAAAGAAAATTTTAAAACAAAATGTTAAAAAAATAAATCTTGTAAATATCCCTTATTTGGCGCTGTAAGCAATTTTAAATTTGTCGACATAAAAGCCCCCCCCTCCACTCCATAATAACTTATACATGAGGCTTAAAGAAGACTATAATTTCCGGTGTCATTTTTCTGTGTGTAGGATAAACGTATGCAGATTAGGCTTTAACCAAAATTCAGCAAAGAATACAACTTCGTGTTAGGTCTGTCCTTTACTTTACCAGTAAATAGAAATAGCTCCCTCAAATAGGAAAGTTACAAAACAAGGGGAGATCACTCTTGATTATTCATGACAAACTTGACCTCGGAGTTTAACAAATTGATCTATAATTGCTCACTATTTTCATGGGTTTATTAGATCAGAAAAATATATTACAATTGTAAGGCTTTGGAAGATTGGGTAATTTAGTTCAGAACAGGAGCCTAATTTCAAAATACGACTTCTGCTGAGCACCATTCGAAGTAGGCTTTTATGTGTTGGCTTTGAAACTGTATTTTTATATAAAAGTTTCCTCTCTTTTCATTTAAAGCAGTCGATCCGCGTGAGTTTTGCCAATAGAGATGAAAAAGAAGTTATTCAATGAACCTGGAAAATATGAGTAAAAATACTTAGACTTTATTAACTGCTATTGAATTCTTTCAAAATTAGTATCCATTGAAACTTTACCAAGCTAAATAATTAAAAGAATATAGCTCTTCTTACGCGTTCAATATATGCATGATAACCAACGTTATATATAGGCCTGTACGCATTTTTTTAATATCTGTCTATCTATATATTTATCTATGTATATAAATCGGTCCGATTCTAAAATGTTTGAAAATTTGGGTCTAATTTTGGGAAGGCGATTGTGCCTATAAATTTTCAGTACCCACTTGGTACCGTCAGTGTGTGTTTCATTTGGCACCTACACACAACACAGACGTACTATTATAATTTTCTTATTCTCTTCCATTGTTATTTAGCATTTACCTTTTATATCTGCCTGCAGCCGCAAAATAATGGAATTGGTTTCAGTAATAAATGAGGGCGGGCGAAAAGAAAATGTAGAGAAATTGTCGGAGAGAGATTGAATTTAATTTTTTCCACGGAAACGAGGAAAAATTTACTATTTGGTTTCAGTGAAAAAATGAAAGAAAGAAAAATTATATCGATTATATGGACACTACAGTTATAATCTTCACTTGCGTGTTGCGCTATAACGGAAGGACACCTTGTGTCGGGAAATTTTAACTGGGTCATTTAGCGCCGTTAATAAAGGAGAAGTTGGACTCAGATTTAGCTAACGAATTTTTTACTAAATTCAAACGATACCTACAATATTTGATTGTTTTTAGTTCCTTCTCTTCAAATAAAGTATACATATTCTCTTGTTATCGCCTCAACTTATAAAACTGCACTAGTAGTCTATATCTCTCAGTGTGTGCCCCAATGTTACTTTGACTAGACAAGTACTTCTACTACATTTTGATAAGTGGCTATTTTTCTCCTCATCTCCAGAGGGGATAACCACAACAAGAGACCACTATTCCTATGGGACTAATAAAAATGCTGTTAGTTTCCAATCCCTGATGCAGGAGACACCCAAAAGATAACGATTGATCTGTTACCAATCCCATGTTCATGGAGGATCTCCACTTTAAACAGAGTATTATGATATATTTTTCTTCGTGGAGACACCGAGTAAGACATACAGTGGTAGATACAAAGTCAAAGTATATATTTGGTGTTCACGTATTGAGAAGGAGTTCTGCAAACAAAATGATCACACAGACTTGAATATTCATTATTTAATATTACATTTTATTCAACTCAATATTATGTCACCCATTCTCGGCCAGTCGATGGAGTGAGCACCCATGATATACAGACGGAACCTACATTCTCCTACAATATCCGAAAGAGCATGATCTCTCTTCTCAGTGTCGTTTGTAGTTTTAATTCCGTCTGCTCAGTATTTGAAATTAAATAAATAAATAAATAAAAGCTAAATCTAGATGCAGTTCTGAACTTATTTAAAGAATGGATGGTGCATTTATCTAAAGACTTTTCTCTGTGTTTGACCTGTACATTATATTGGGATTGCTCACAGACAAAACAATGCCGGATTTCCTAAAAATGAATACATATAAAAAGTTATCAAAGACAAAGATCGAAGGATTTGTGGCAAACTTTTGAGATTTCACCAATCAATTATAGCTAAATGTATAGCCCAAAATACCGAAAAATTCAATAATAATATAATTAAATTATACATACATATATATATATATATATATATATATATATATATATATATATATATATATATATGTAGAGGGAGTTCTCAGAGAGAGAGAGAGAGTATACGGACGCCAGAATGATTTAAGCAAAATTCGTCATTTTAACCTTAGGATAGTTTCCACCAACGCTTGAAAAATGGAAATAATTAAATAAAAATTCAATATAAATAATTAACGAATAAAATAATTAACAAGTTCCACAACAGTATAAAAACGAAAAAAAAGGACACTTTATTTATAATTAAAATTTACATTAATCGCGTCCCAACTTTACCTCCTCATTCGTTATTATTGATGTATCTTGTATTTCGTTAATGATTACCTTTCTTTTTGTTTTTATTTGATATTGGTCATACAGATACACTCTATCAAAAATATATATATATATATATATATATATATATATATATATATATATATATATATATATATATATATATATATGTACAAAATCGGTTTGGTTTTGCGTCCCGGGCTGAAGCGACTGAAGAGGCATTTTACAGCGAAACAGTCTGTCTGGTACTACTATATATATATATATTAAAAAAAAAGGATAAACCAATCATGCTAAGATGAAAGGTTGAGACGAAGGTAGCGCAATTGGGTGATCTCCCTAAATAATTTGAAATTTTAAAATTTTCTTTTATATGTGTATTGAACACTTTTAAATACAAACTGTTCCTAGTCTCATTTCAAATCTATTCTATATATATATATATATATATATATATATATATATATATATATATATATATATATATATATATATATATATATATATATATCTGTGTTTATATATATATATATATATATATATATATATCTTATGTTTTAGTGTTTGTGTGTGCTTGTTTGTTTGTGTTTGTAGGTAAATAAATAAACAATGATACAGATATTTGAAAACAATGTATATATATATATATATATATATATATATATATATATATATATAATTGCCAATATATATATATATATATATATATATATAAATCTCCTAAAATAGCTGACATGTTGTAAGAACCTGAGTATAAATTTCCTGATATCGATTAAATAAAAGGTCGAATGCTTCACTAAATTTTTTCCACTTTGTTATATATATATCCTATATATCCTTTAATTGTTCTTATATATATATATATATATATATATATATATCAGAACAATTTAAGGATATATATGATTTAAAGTGGAAAAAAATTCTAGTGACGCGTTTCGACATTTATGGTTAGATCATTCTCAGGGAGTTTACACTTTTTCTTACAACATGTCAGCTATTTTGGCAGATCTTTATATATATATATATATATATATATATATATATAGATCTTCTTTTATCTGAATCTATTGATATATGATAACAGAAGTGATGAAAATTTAAACAAAAAAGAAATTAAATGAAATCAGCTAGACTATATTTATAAATACATAGGAGAACGATTTATTTTAAATATGAAAGCGGATTTTGGAGTCAGTACTCAGTCCTCGACAATATCGATCACAGCACTGGGCTTTGATCTCAGTCTCCATAGTTATCTTTACATACGCACAATACTTGATATTAAACACTTTACTATCCCTAATATGGAGCACTTTAATCCATACATATCGCATATATTTAATATATAAAATAAATAATAGCTGGTAACTCGTATTCAGGGAAACCCTTCTACTAGGGCGGACAGCCAATCCCTATTGCAGACTCTCGCTCAGGCACATTCGTGTTTGTTCAACAGGGCCAATCTGTGGTTTATATGCAACTACGCTGAGCAGACATTAGTTACAGATTTTGGGAGAGACCGTGATATATAACATGATCAACAATCTGAACAGCGACAGCACACTAAAAGCCTCGGTCACAATGACTAATGACTTCGTGCTTGCACAGCTATCAGCGGCTTTCAAGTGTTATGTCCACCCAATTTCACTTGGGTCAACTCGTGGAATGGTTTTTCAGACACTGTCCAAATGTCCCTCCCGCTGGGATCGTCCCCCTTCAGATAGATAACATCAGGAAGTCTCCTTCCTGACAAATCAACCGTGGTGAGATTCGAACCCTAGTCTCATGTTCTAAAAGCGGAAGACGAATATATTCTGTGAAAATTTCTCGGACATTCAGGCCGGTAAGTGTTGTTCAATACTGTTTATTATAAACAGAGCACTTATTTAAATATTTGTATCTATAAAAAGAATGTATAAACATAAAAATATCTTTAAATAATAGATGTATATATTTAATCAAATATATAGAATATGTCAATACAAAGATGAAATATTCGATTGTAAGTATTAGACACAGATCCATTTTCATATTCTAACTTAGCTTAGGACAATTTCAGCAGGTTAGACTCATTCATTTTAGGGTATGAACCGTATAAGCCGAATTCCATCCGGGGTACAACAGAAGAACGTCTGTGGACAGAGCATTTGATCAATGGGTGTATTTAAATGAAATTGAAAATAAAACGTTTACGTCTACTTACAATGAAATGAGGCGGTAGAATTTTCTGGGACACTTAATAAGGGAAGAAGGCTTGGAGATTTTTGACACACCCAGGAAATATTGAAGGCAAGAAAGGAAAAGGTATACAGCGAGTAAATTAACTATCGAACTAGTATAAATGGATGACAGAATAGTTTGCTCGTGAAAAGTAAAATTACTAAGAGCTACAAAGGGCGCTTACATTTGTAGCGTCCTGATAATCGAAGGTTTTAACAGATACTGCACATAAAAGAAGAAGCCGAATCCGATAGATAGATAGACAGATAGATAGATAGATCTGAACATGGAAATAGATCGGAACAGAATGAGATAGATACATAGATAGATACATAGATAGATA
>CAHIKZ030001433.1:360000-504643 GCA_903632075.3 Acanthosepion pharaonis | reverse complement strand
AGTAAAAGATAAGACTCAATAAAAAACAAAATCATGCATGTTTTTAGAATTTTTTTAATAAATATTTCTGTTCAACTCTTTATACTGATTTTATATATATATATATATATATATATATATATATATATATATATATATATATATATACACATGCACACAATAGTGAACAGTGTAGCATTTCATTAGTTTTATAGTTTTCTTTTATTTATTCAGGTAACCAATGATGACAGAAATTTTATTAGTAACAAAAATCATTGACCAGCACAAGCAAATTCACCAGAATTGTGGGGAGTGCAAACAATTGCTGATGTGAAAAGAAGGTATCAGCATATTTATTCAAATTTTGTTCAGAGAAAATATTCACAAGCACCACTAGAGTACTGGAAACAATGGAGAAGTTTGATTGATCATGTGAGCAGAAGTTAGAAAAGATCAAGGCTGATCCAAAGGAGCAAACATCTAATGAGGCCAGTACTGACATTTTTTTGAAGTTTTTGTTTCTGAAAGCACATTTGATAAAAACCATAGCTGATCTTATTCAAATAGTTTTCCACAATATAACAGGAAAATGATAACAGGAAAAATTGTTTTGGGAAAGGGGGGGGGGGAAATCAAAACTAAGCAGCAGCCTCTAATATTGGTTGCGTTGCCTGTTCACTTGGTGTGCAAGTATCGGCCAGATCCACAGGTTTATGAGCTGTGATAGAGCTAGAATTAGTGTCCTCCTCTTCTGAGGAGGATTTCTCTTTGCTGATTACTGCAGAAGATGCAGATCTAGACAAAGACAATGAGGTGCTATCAGATGCTCTACTTGTTGGAGTTTCAGAAGCAGTTTGGCTACAACTGCTGCTCTCAGGAGCAAAGTCAACAGACTCTCTAGCATGGACATTGGTTATAGTACTTTCCTCTTGATCTTTGTCATGGCTGTTGTAGTTATTAGAGTCTGTTTCATTGGCACTTGTGAATTTTTTATCCTTTACATCCTGAATGCAACAAAAATATTGATTAGATAATAATCAAAGTAAAAGTTTTAGACATTTCTAATAAAGCAAATATAGTCTTAATACATAGTATTAATACATTAAAAAATAAAAATTAAAAAATATACAAGTTATTTCAGATATACATAAAAAACACATGTGTTACAGAAGTCTTTGTTCTTCATATACACAAACTTTAATGATATGAGCCAGTGAACAATGATCACAACATATAAAGGATTTACTTTGGTTTGTTTTATGATATATCAACCACTTCTGTGTTAATGCTGAATTCCCAAATAGATTATGATTAATCATTTGGTCTTAGAAGGTATAGAACAAGAGTAATGCTGCATGATGTCACTGAATGGAAACTTGTTCAGCTTGCCTTTCTGGAATTCCAGTGGAAAGAAGGAATGATGCATGTTTAATTGCAAGATGATCAAGTAAACAGCTAAGTGTATTAATATTTAATCTGACAAAGTAAAACAATAGCTTAAAGGTTATAGCAAAACAGCATTATTGTCAATGATGCTGTGATAACACAAACTGCCAAGAATCTGTTAAAGAAAAAAAAAAAAAAAGAGACTTAATTGAATTCCATGATTAAAAGCTTTATAATTTACTAGATGAACCAAAAAATAATCTTCAGATTCAATAGAAAAGAAATCCATCTTCAACTATTCTCTCTATATCTGTCTAAAAGAACCAACGCCCAGAAAAAGTCAAAATAACATTATATTAGCAATAATATTTCTTCAGGTAATCTAAGATTTTGGGGTTCAGTTTGATCTTAAGAATAGACAGCACATCCAAGTTAAATTTAGTCCCCATTTAATTAACAATTTCACATTTTTGCTAAAAATACCACGTAAATCAAAAGCCTCATTATTCAGTAATTTTCCCCCTTCACCTAAACTGTGTTTTATTTAAATCATAGAAGATTCCGGTTTTGATTTTATGAATTCTGAAATTTTTTTGTTTTTATATCCTTGTAGAAACAGTTGAGCAGACAAGGAATGCTCCAAATAATGAAACAAGTGATTATCTGAGGGTAACAAGTCTGGAAAATATGATCCATATAGAAGAACTTATTTCTGCTACAGGATTACTTGTTGCATTGCATTTGCACCATGACGATAAGGGGGGGGGAAATCACCTGTTAAACTTTCTAGAAATAAAATATTTCATGTTCTTTATTTTGAATTCTTATAAATCCATTTTCCTTGTCAATGTATAATTTGTCCAAAAATATATATTAGTGTGAAGGTGGCGGTGGCTAGTATTTAAATGCTGACTAATGTTTCTTTTCATAAATTCTTACATAACCCAAAGCTTGTATAAAAAACATGTATAAGTTCACCTCTATTTTTTTCTCTAGTCTCATGCATTTCTTATCAAATTAATATGGATCTCATTGTTAAATTATTTACAGTTAATGGATAAATTTTGATTCTGGCAAGAACTTTATATTATTTTTAATTATTTTGTTTCATTATTCAAGTTATATATAATTATATGAAAATGTTTTATATAAGGATATTTTCTGTTTGCTCAGTAGGAAAAAATCTCAAACAAGTAATCAAGAAAATTCACAATTACCAATGAACGTCTTAACCGAAGTAAAGCAGATCATGCAACTTGTATATGAAAACTGATAAATGTTGAGCTATGTGATTTGATAAGTACTTTTGAACATTAATAAAGTATACCTATTTTTTTTTCATAAGTATCTATGTAATGGACCACTGGTAACATCAATTCATGCAGACCATAATTGACTTTGTGAATGGGAAATCATATGAACAAAAATGTTTACACTGAGAGAAATCTTTAAAAACTTTACATTAATTAGTGAGATTAAGAAATTTTGTAACCACTTACCTGAGGATTAATAATAGGAATTGCAGACTTTACTAAACAGGAGGATCGGCTAAAACTGTTCTGCTGCAAAAGTCTGATAGTGAAAAAAGTTGTACCTCCTCTATACATTCTTAAGTTTTCAGTTTTTCAGGAGAAAATAAAAAAAAATATCTTAAAACACCAATCTCCTTAAATTTCAATTTGGCATAAATTTAGTATAGCAGTCTTAAGAAAAATATCTGTTAAAATGAACAAAATTAGACAATGAATCTTTGGAAATTGTTCGATTTAAAAAAAAAAAAAAAAAAAAAAACTGGAATCCCAATGGAAAGAAGGAATAATGTAGATAATTTTGCAGAAATTTAACCAAAGAGAAAATATTGCAAGATGGGAATTATACAAGTTAGGAGGTATTATTGATAAATGAAAAAGACAAGGATCTAAAATATCGACAGTGAAGTCTTAAGTCCAAAACAAAAGCATTTTTGATTATACTACTTAAATTCTAGTACTCTTCTCTTACATTTTCTATCCTACTTGGATAGAAAATGTACAATTCAACCAAAGGGAAATACTTAGTTTTCATGAGTGCATGATCAGAACCATAAAAGAACTAAAAACTAAATATTTCAAATATCTGTGGAGAGTTGGGAAATAGCCCAACAAAATTACTTTAAGAAAAAGAAAAAAAAAAAAAAGACAAAACTTTAAATTTCTATTTAGGTTTTCCTTCAAGGAACAGTTTAATGACTTTAAAGACTTTTAAAAATGATACCAAACTGATAGATAAAATTGTATGGTAACTACATTTGCAAATTGCTATATTTTACTTGTTGGCAAAAATTCACAGAAAAGTCAATCATCTGGAAGAAGTTTACCTGTGAGTGAGGTGGAGGAGGAGGAGACTGATAACCTGGTATTACAGGAACCTGGTAAGGCCCAGGTGGTGGTGGAAAATGGAAGCACCAATGTACAGATGGAAGCCAACATAAACAGGTGGAGCAGTTGCAATGCTCACTGGAACTGGTGCAGGACCAAACATGCGTGGAGGTGAAGGGATACCAGTTGTGGATACTAAAAAAAAAAAAAAAAAAAAAAAAAAAAAGACAATAAATATCAAATCCAAGCATTAAAACAATATTCATGCAAGAATTTGTGAGCATAATAGCATTCTTAGCAAAATTATAAAGTAAAAGCTATATTTTCAAAATATAAACAGCTTTGGATTTAAAAATTTTGTTCAAGACTATTTTTTTTAAAGAAAATTTTTAATGCATATTGATGTAAATAGAAAGAGTAAGTTTTAAGCTGTTTATATTGTTATAGCAATATGTAGATTGAAAAATGTTGACATCACACAAGAGAAATGTTGATTATTTAGCTTAAAAAAAAAAAAAAATATAAATTAGAATATTGAAATTTAGTATGAAAAATTCTCATAATGATCCAATTCCCAAAATTTGACCAAATGATAAAATACAAGAACTTATTTTGGAATATCTTCCTTGTTGGGCTGAGAACTTTTCAGCAGCACATTTTCAAAGGAGAAGGAAAAATACAGGTTCCTAATGTTCACGAATTTGTGCAATAGTATTAAAACTCTTGTAATTTATAGTATTTGTCTGAATTTTGTTACTACAATGTCACTGTTAAGCTCATATGTGAACTTAAGGATGGAGTTTTTTTGTAGTTCATGTATTTCATCTATGTTTTTGATTAAGATGAAAATATCTACATATCTTAGGTAGATGGAGCTTTATTTAGTGATGTTATATATCTTATTTTCAAGGTTAGCTATGTAGAAGTTACTAAATCTTGGTCAAAGAACTAAACCCATGGAAACATCATGTTGTATGTATATTATTTTGATGGTCACAGAAGGGATCCTCATTGGTACAAGTCAAAAGTAGTTTTCATAATATGTTAGGTCTAATTTTTAACCTTCAGCATGCTAAATTCTTTCTAGAATTGTTCCCTCTCGTCACTGCATTTTTTTCTTTTTAAAAAGTGCAAAAACATGAACACCTGTTTTAAAATTGTTATAACTTTCTTTGTATTGTGGACATTTTATTTTTTGTATACTAATAAAAGAATGGAGAAGTAATATTTTGATATAGGGTATCATGTAATGCATTACGTTTTGTATTCATATTTTGATGTTAGAAAAAAAAACAAAAAAAAACAAAAAAAAAACAAATACATTAACAATTTAATATACTTTAACTTTTATTAATCCTTGTGGAGTTCTGTGGTGCAATAAGAAGCAAAGTGTGTCCTCATGTTTACATATGAGAAGGCATTTGTTTGGTCTTGCTTTCACCTGACTAGCATATTTATTTGTATTGCTGACAAATAAATTTATTATTTCCTCGTTTATAAATAGACAAAATAATTCACCTTCAGAAAGGCTGTCAGTAGCTTCCATAAAATTAGTCAGCCATAGATGAAAGTTGCCAGTAGCTTCCATAAAATTAGTCAGCCATAGACGAATGTAGCTGCTAGTGGTCATCATAGTTTTCCTCCACATAATGATGTGTGGTTATCATCTCCAACCACTTCAACATCAATATCCACTTGAGTAAAGCCTTCAGAATCAAAGAAAAATGCCTGAATAAAGGCTTTATTGGATGTCGATGCGGCCATTTTGTTTACAAAAAAAAAAAAAAAAAAAAAAAAAAAACGATGTTGCACCTTGTGTAGAGACTAGAAGAATTAAAAATGATGTTGGAAAACAAAAGTTTATCCATGTTCCAAAGCAGTAGTAGTCGACTTCCAACATAAAATACTGGAAATAATAGTTGACAAATATTTATTTATAGCAACCATCTCAAGGCGATAGAATGTGCCTAGAGCTGCAAAGGGAGAAAATTATATGGCAACAAGTTTTGCCTCCAGTGTGGTAAAGGTTAATGGAGGGAGATATGGATTGTTGTAAATATTCTTTATAATTATATCAATCGTTTCCTTAACTGGGACATTGGTAAATAAACTTTCAATGTCAAGTGAGACTATGGTTTTATTATTAGATTTTTAGGCTTTTAAGATTTAGATTAGTTTGTGAGTTGATTTAATGCTGTATTTGCTAGGTGTGTATGGTGTAATGAGTTGGGTAATGATTTTGGTTAATTTGTAAAACGGAGAGGAGATTTGGGATATGATAGGATAGAGAGGGAAGTTAGGTTTATGTATGTTTATAGTTCCATACATGCATCCAAGTTTGTAGTCACCAATTATCGTGGGAAGTTTTAATTTGTCATGTTCTGCATTGTTGGTTGTTATTGGTTTGTTGTAATTGTTAAAAACTACAATTAAAACAATATTTCAAAACACATAATTTTAATAAGAATTTACATAAATTACTTCCCTTACATAATGGCGTTCATGCTCCCATATTCATAACTTACATTAATTCTTTGTTTGAGCAATTCACCCCTGAAGATGATATTGGATGAGATTGAAAGTACTTGGGAAAATAAAAACCATGTGGATAATTAGTGTTTTTCTCACTCTGTTTTGTACAGAAAATAAGAAATTGATACATGAACTGGGGAGAATTAAAATGGAAACAGACATATGTCTAGAATATTCAACAAAACATTTTTTTTTTAATGGAGATATGCCAAAAATAATTTTTCTTACAGTAAGATTTACAATCCAGTGTCCTTAGTAATTACTTTTAGAGAAAAAAAACAAACAGTGATTGATACATAAACCATAGAGCATAATATTATAATTATTTACTATTTTAAAAATATGATCCCATCGCTACACAGGAATTACCAGGTTTCAAAACAGAAACTAAAATTTTAAATTTAATTATAACATTGAATTTAAAATATATTAGCTCGATTCTCTAGCGATTTTTGGAATAACCTATTAAGAAGTTTACTTCACTTATAAGCACTATCTTAATATTTTAAACTGTTATGGTTGCGGAAAAATTCAATCATTTTAACAAGGGGTATTTCAGTATTGATTTCCTTAGACAACTTATGTATCAAATATAAGTTACTTTCAAAATCGGGTTAAGTTAAGGTGATGTAGGTGTGCCTGTTCAACAAACAATGACATCTGTTTTTCGTGTGTCGTCTGGGTTTTTTTCAATTATAAACAATTTTTGGCATTTTTATTTGGGCGTTTAATTTATGATTTTATACACAAAAGATTTCTTAAAAAGTTGTCAGAATAAGAGTAAGTCTTATTTTTAATATTTAAAAATTTATTCCTACAAATTTAAAATACTTCTAATAACTAATAGACTATATGTTGTTTTCTAAATAAATATCTTAAGAATTACATTCATATTTAAAAAAAAAAAAAAAAAAAGAAATTATTAATCAAAGATCAAGTATAAACATGGAGGTTTCATGTTTCATCTCTTTTTCAAAATGATAGTGTCTACAAAAAATAGCTATTTTATTTCTTTGATTAAGTAAATTTTTATATTTCAGAAACTTATTAATGTATAATTTTTCATGTATACACAAAGGACATAGGTCATTAAATGACTTACAAGCTCTAGCTCTTCTTATTAATTTCTATTTTACTGTTGGTGTTTTATAAGTTTCTTTTAAGTGCCAAAAATATTTAGATAGGGACATTTGATTTCTGTAAGGACATTTGATGTTGGTTCCAACATCTTTTGAAATCAGGTTTTGTGCATCTGATGCAGATTTTAACTATGTCTGGATCTTCAGTGGATGAAATATTACATTGATAAATCAATGAATCCATGCAACATTTATTATTGAGAGGACAATTTTAAGGATTATGTTTCTTAATAATCATATCAACTGTAACTTAATTTAAGGGTATTTTTATTAAATCTAGGAAAATGTTTACCAATTAATGCAAAGAATTTTTCTCCCAATTTATTTTTTACCATTTGGTTGTATGAGGGTGTATACCAAATGATTTTTCTCTGTTTTTTCTATGGTTTGCATTTTCATATAATAGAGTTTTGGGCATTTATAGCTGCTATTCTTTAGAGCCTTATTATAGAAATCACCTATATCCATAGAATATTTTCTCATTTGCTGAGTTTGTACTTATTCTCTTTTTGATAGATAAAAGGCATATGCTTAATATAGATGGAGGATGATTAAACTTAGGGTGTATATACAAAGGATCAGTATTGGGCTTTTTGTATATTATTCATTAAATCTAATGTTTCATCAAGGAAGTTCACTTTTCTCAATTTAGTACTTACAGTAATTTTCAAGTTCACGCTTAAATGCCTGAACTTGAAAATTACTGTAAGTACTAGAAAACTAGAATACAGGGAATTTAAATATTCCCTGTATAATAGTTTTCTAATTTTATCAATTTTAAAGTTTGTAGAATTTTTTTATAACCATAAGACCATCATCTCTGTACAATCTAATGTTATTAATACAAATTTTGTGATATACTGTAAGAACAATAAAAAAAAAAGAAAAAAAAAAGACTAATGAGATCCAGAGACTCCGCAGAGTTCTAATGATCCAATTGTGATGTCGAAGAGGTCATTAGAGTTTTTAATCCATTGCTTGCCCTTATGTATGAGTACTGATTTTTTTCACATTCATAAGTTTTTTTTCTACTTGTTATGTCAGAGTATTAGTAACTTCTTTGGTATTGATCCAAAGTTTTAATTCTAGGTAATCCTTTATTTGTTGGTTGACCTTCAGGTCATGTTGGGTTGATAAATGTTGTAGTCGAATTAGCTTTGAAATCAGGTTTGTGATACTTTGTTATGTAGCACTCTTTTTTGGTAAGTTTACCTACCCTATCACTAATTTTCAAAAATATGAAAAAAATAAATTTTAGAATTTCTCTGAAGAACATTTCTAATACCAACAAAAGGAATTATTTCATAATATTAATGCAAAAAACAGAAGAACTCATACCAGAAAAGAATTGCCGTATTTTTAATTATTTTAAACATGAGGGGGTTTCATTTTTTGGCTTTTTAAAAGTCACAACCTGAAAACTAATTTCTAGAGAGCTATACAATTTTCTCTATCAAAAATGTGTTGTCCAAAGACACAAATATAGATAGTTTATGTGTAGATTCCTTTTGTATTTTTTTTTTTACCAATTTGTTAAATATGGTAGTTATTTATAGTTGATAATTTATTCAAAAGTTTAATAAACTTTAAGTCATGAATTTTATGACTAAATTACCTTAAAGCCTAAAAACTGATTCAGTTTTGGGGTTTTCAATTCCAGTTGTCTTTACACATGTCTATAAATTTTTATTACCCTTGCTTTGAATAAAAAAAAAAAAAAAAAATTATTGACCCCTTATGCACCCATTAACAGACTTCCACAATGATAGAGGTTTCAAAATCAACTTGAAAGTCAAAAGTATATGGGGGTGTTTATTTTACATGACAAGACATTAGTTTTGATAAGTTGAAAGTTATTTACCACATATACTAGGAGTCAAATTTTTTTTTTTTTTTGCTGCTTACTTTATAATTTTTAAAGGGATTTGCTTCCATGGGCCAGAGAAGAAATGAACATCTTTCTGGTTGTAGTTTAAGGTGTCTTCTAATTGAATATACAATTTCAAGGATAGGTCATTTTGATTTTGCGAAACAAAGTAACATGTAAAATTTAGTCTCAAGAGAGAACCCCCCCCCAACCCTATTTTCGGCTATTCAAAGCAAAATACTGTTTTAACTCACTGTAAAAAAATAATTCAATGAATAAAAGCACATACAAATTACATGTTTAGAAAGATTATTTTATTTTCCGTCCTATGAACATTTTTAAGATTGGACCAGAAATACATGAGAAATTGCGAGTTGAATGGACTAAGTTGCAAATTTATCAATCTCAAACGAAATCAGATATTGAAAATGAATGGCTTCCTTAAAAGCAAAAATACTAAATTAAAAACAGAAAAACCTAATTGAAAACCATGGTATCAAGACCCCCCCCCCAAAAAAAATGCATGAAACCAATACTGAAACATAAATTGACAAACTGACCAACTCTAGTAAACTAAGTACAATTTTTTAATAAAAATACCCTTAAATTGAGTTACTGTTGTACTGAAAGTTTAGAAATGGTTATTAAGAAAAATAATGCTAATATCTGAATAAACACTTAAACTAAAATAAAAAAATCTAGATCCTAAAATAAAAAGAAATGAAGATAAGGAAAAATTATGTAACTGTAGAAATCCTTAAAATTGTCCTCTCAATAATAAATGTTGCATGGATTCATTGGTTTATCAATGTAATATTTCATCCACTGAAGATCCAGACATAGTTAAAATCTGCATCAGACTGTGACACAGAGAGTCTGGGAAACACACACGTGTATATATATATATATATATATATATATATATATATATATTTTTTTTTTTTTTTTAGTAAAATTGAAGTAGATTTGAATAAAATGTATTAAATCAGAGCATTTGTTATTGATAGGACATCTGATCTAGGGTAGAATTTGTACCCATTCAATCTGGATCATTAGAAGACAATGGAAATGGTTGAAATAATTTTTAGCGATTAAAAATTGAAATAGAGCTGAGTAAGCTAGAAGGAACTTTGAAATTCATATGATTTTAGTTGAAGCAGCCAGAACCCTGTGACAATCGCGTGTGAAGTAGTAGGGCCAAGGGTCAGTTATAACCAGCTGAGTTTATCTATATAAACGCGTAGTTATGCTGAAAAAGGCAGACTGGAGAAAATTCTTGACGAGAGAATTGGCCTGGGCAAGCATTGGGAGGAGGAACGCCACTATAACTTTAAGCCCCGCACAGAAATCTTTATCCCTCCATTGCAAGAGTCATATATCGTTCTGAGACGATTTAACAAGATAATCACATACACTCCCTGTTTAGAATCCAGTGTATGAGTTTTTTACTTTTCTTTTCTGTAACCAGTTTCTCTTCTCTACTATTCTTTTCTGCTATATAAAAGACATTAACAATTCAACCACTAAATCAAGGCTTGTCCGGCTTTCTGCAGATGTTAATTTTTTTTTTTTTACTGCATTCTAAATTTCTTAGCGCAGACTCCCCAGCTGTGTCTACATCTTCAGTCGACCGTAAATGGATGGACATCACTTCTGCTTTCTGGATCAAACAAATCACAACATGGGCAGGAAGCAGGATTAAACCAGTGGACCGGTCGAATAATCTACAGATGCTCAGGGGACCTATGCCCATCCCTTAAGTTCGGTTAGGACCAAGTAGACACCTCAACCCTGAGAGTAAGACGCCAGGGTGAAATTGTTAGAAGATGCACAAAACATTTCAAAAGATGTTGGAACTAAAAATCAAATGTCCTTTAAAAATAATAAATACAGAAAACAAATGTCCCTATCTAAATATTTTTGGCACTTAAAAGAAACCAATAAAACACCAACAGTAAAATAAATAAGAGCTAGCACTTGTAGGTCATTAAAATGACCCATGTCCTTTGTGTATACATGAAAAATTATACAATAATAAGTTTCTGAAATATAAAAATTTACTCAATCAAAGAAATAAAATAGCTATTTTTTGTAGACACTGTCAAATATTTTCCTTAATGTTTAATTTTGAAAAAGAGATAAAGATACATATATCTTTGATTAATAATTTTTTTTTTTTTAAAATATGAATGCAATTCTAAGATATTTATTTAGAAAACAACATATAGTCTATTAGTTATTAGAAGTACTTTAAATTTGTAGGAATAAATTTTTAAATATTAAAAATAAGACTTACTCTTATTCTGACAACACTTTTAAGAAATCTTTGTTCATAAAATCATAAATTAAGCGTCCAAGTAAAAATGCCAAAAATTGTTTATAATTGAAAAACCCAGACAACACACGAAAAACAGATGTCATTGTTTGTGAGCAGGCACCCCTACATCACTTTAATCCGATTTTGAAAGTAACTTATATTTGATACATAAGTTGTCTAGGGAAATCAATACTGAAATACCCCTTGTCAAAATGATTGAATTTTTCCATAACCATAACAGTTTAAAATATTAAGATAGTGATTATAAGTGAAGTAAACTTAATAGGTTATTCCAAAATCACTTGAGAATGGAGCTATGGGTTTTAAATTTGATCGTATAATTAAATTTAAAATTTTAGTTTCTGTTTTGAAACCTGGTAATTCCTGTGTAGTGATGGGGCCATATTTTTTAGTAAAATATATATATATATATATATATATATATATATATATATATATATATATATATATATATATATATATATATATATATATATATCTTTTTTTACAAAACCAATTTATAAAATACAAAAATAGCACTGATCTCTCTAAATATTTCTGGCAATTAAAGAATGGTGGTAATACATCTATTATCATGTGGGATACTGTATAGAGCCAAATCTTATAGTGGGATAGGCAATTGATGTAATTGTCTTGTTGAAAAATTAGTTATCTTAAAACACTTAAATGGCTCTAGCTTATTAAACAAGAAAATGAATTGATGGTAACCATCAATTCATTTTCAATTGTACATAAGAATAAACGTCTGCACAAATACATTGACCCAGATTAATTTTTAATGTAAATTATGGTTATATTTTTTATTTTGAAAAGAAAAAGTAACCTCCCTTTATGCATAATATAAAAAAAAATAATATTCTCAACTCATATATATCTCCCATTTACTTTAAATTCCAAATATATTTTTTGAAATTAAAAAACCATAATCCAGCCAACATTGCAATAACCAGATATTTTTATTAAAATTTAAATTATGTAATGTTAAGTCTATATGCAGCACCTGAAGATTGCGTTATGCATGAAACGGAGTCATGCTACTAATCAGGGATAATATGTATATTTATTAATATATGCTTAATAGTTTTATTACATCAAGCACTGTTTTATTAACCCCCACGACCATATGTGTGATATATTACAATCATGTGTGTGCATGTATATGTAGGCAGCATATCTTCCTTCAAACATGTTTCATTAAATAATATAGACATATTTTACAATAACCCCTTCTAGTCTTCTAATTATGTTCTTCTTAAGTTGAAATTTATCAAGGAAGGTGCCGTATTTTTTGTTAACATCTAACTACAAATTAACCAAAAGAACACTGAAAGGAATTGTTCAACCTTGAACTTGTTATCTTTATAAACAATAGATTGGACAAAAAAAAACTGAAATGTTATATCAAAATATACAAAAACTTGTTAAAAACACACCGAGAAAGTTGTGATCTGCTTAAAGTTGAAACAATAGAAAGACAGACACGACAAAGAGAAAAACTCTTCCAGGCACCTTAAAAAAAAAAATACTGCTAAGGAACTACTTGTATAACTATAGAGAAAGTGGATAAAACCTATGTCTTTGTTGTATTAAATAAATCTGATTATAATTCAAAATTACAGAAAAATAGTTGATGATGATACCAAATTTTAAAAGTCAACAATCCTAACCAACTGAAATAAAAAAAAAAAAAAACCGATCTCAAGCAACAATGCAAAACAGAACAACTTAAAACACTGAAATAACTGGAGACTACAAACCTAGATACATGCAAGTATAAAAATACACAAGCCTAACTTCCTTCTCTGTCCCATCATATGCCAAATCCCTACTCCAGTTTACCAATTAACCAAAATCATCAACCAACTCATTACCCCCAGACATACCTAGTAAATACAGTATTAAATCAACCCATTAACTAATCCAAATCTTAAACACAAAAACCTAATGATACCATAGCCTCATTTGATATTGAAAGTTTATTTACCAATGTTCCAGTTAAAGAAACGATTGATATAATTACAAAGAATATTTACAACAATCCAGATCTCCCTTCACTAAAAATCAAATCTATTATGAAAACTACTTTTGATTTGTACCACTGAGTTTCCCTTCTATGACCACCAAAATAACATCTACATACATGATGGCATTTCCATAGGTAACCTTGAAAATAACACCACTAAAAAACCCTCCATCTACTCAAGATATGTAGATGATATTCTCATTTTTGAAAAAGCTCAGTTCTTAACTTTGCATGTGAACTTAACAAAATTCCTTTCTTGCTGTATTGATAAACACCAATAATAATACATTTATTACCTCCCCATATAAAAAACCCAACTAGCATAAACATAAACAAGCTAAACTACAAAATCAAATGTCCTATTACAAAATAGCTATTATAAAAAGTTTAATAAACCGTACAAAAGTTAAAATTTCTACACTGAATTAAAAAAAACAAAAAAAAAAAACAAACTCTTACCAATAATGATTTTTGTAATTACATCATTGATAAACAAATTAGATGAGCCATTAGAAATATTAACATAAATCAAAAAAGAACATAATACTTCCTTACTATACTGTATTCAAGTGTATTCTAACTAGAAACAAAATGAAAAAATCCTAATAAATCTCATAAGTACTATTATATTTCCCACTGATTTAAAAAAGAAAAAAAAAAACTAATTAATTATATATTTAACACAACCAACTTAATCACATGCAATAACTATTCTCCATCAACTAGCACTTTGGACAAAACCAACATTGTATATCACTTTAAATATCTTTTTGGAGATTGTATCTCTAACAAAAAACTAAGTACGTATGTTGGCTTGGCAACCACAATATTATCAATACATATTACACTCCATTTATTGGATACAAGTTCTATTACACAACATTTAAAGACATATTCCTGTCCACCTTCACAATGCAGGAAAATACTTGTTGTTAACACCAATATACTACATCAAGAAAATAATAAACAAAATTTCCAAATTCTCAAGGCCCTCTATATGAAAAGGAACCAACCAACACTGAACAAAATTTATTGCAAATATAATAGCAATTTTTTATAATGCATTTGAGTTGAATAAAATTTAAAACCATTTTGTAATTTAGTATCTGGTTACCCACTTCACACTGAGAATACTTGTTTACGAAACATTGTAACCACAGTTAAGTTTAAAATAATTATAGCAGAGCACATGCTTGCAAAAATCACTATCACAATGATTACAATTACATTAAGTTTGCTTTTGCAATTCACTCCTGATGGATGATCTGAGGAGATCGAAAGTACTTGGGTTAACAAAAAAAATATGGTGCCTTCCTTGATGGATTTCAACTTAACATTAAGATAATCAGAGAAGTAGAAAGGATCATTATAAAAATAGACAAAATATATCTATATTATATAATGTGTGTGTGTGTATATATATATATATATATATATATATATATATACACACACACATATATATATATATATATATATATATATATATAGGATGGTGACAGCTACCAAAGACAATCTATTTCAACATTTTTCAATAGATATATTTTTATGCCTAAATGTAACCATTAAACCAATTGTAAAAAGTTTCTAACTGACTGGTAACTGCCACCACCCCTCTCATGTATGCGCTAGATATTTATTTATTTTTTTTTTTTTATCTACCTGCCATCTCCAATAATAAAGTGACTACTCCATTATTTTATCAGTAGCCTTTTAAAAAAAATGAAGTGGTAGGTAGGTTTAATTTGACGATGTATGCATCAAAGTCAGAGTAGCATTGAGCAGTAAGAAATAAATGTATAATTATTATTCCTACTATAAATTTTAACTCTTTTACATTGAGTACTGTTTTATTATTCAGTACTCACTGTGAGTGAGCATATATATATATATATATATATATATATATATAAGTCCTTGTACAAGAATGCCTTGCAATATTTAAAATGAATATATGAAATGATAAACTCATATGCAAATAAAGATTAAGACTTGTAGAAATGAATGAAGGAATTCTGAAAAAAAAAAAAAAAAAAAAATTCAGTTAGGTATCTGCTGAAGCTGTAAAAAAAATTTTTTTTTTTATATCTAACAAGCCACATTCACAATAGATCAACTTAGGAGAAAAATATAAGTAAATGAATGTTGAATTTAAATGATTATCTAATAATGGAAAAAATTAGATTTCACAAGAGTATGAAGAAAAACCTTAAAACAAATAGGAAATTGTTAGTATATCTTTTTAAATAGTTAAAATGAACTTAGACTAATGCACAAATGCCATTCAATAATGTCCCATATATTATATTTTTAAATTGTTGGGAAAAAATATCTATAACATTTTTCTCCAGGGAGCAGTTAATGTATTAGGTCAGCCAAAATGTTTGTTCCATTTAAGTCATTACATAGCATCAAAAATATTTACATTTAAGTTCATTCAAAATGATCATTTTGGATTATGCTGTGATAGCTGTCAGATCATTATGCACAAAGCAAAAATGAAAATTATCATAATTTGCTTACTGTGTTCTAACATTGAAGCTAAGAAAATAAGAAACATTTTTAGCATATAAAGAAAATAAGAAAATAAAAAAATGAAATTTATATTGAAGGTACTATCAAAGATCAAATGTGCCAAAAGCAGTTTACCAAGTTTTGTCACTGAATGATGTTCAACATTTGGTTAGACAAGTTGAGATTGATAACAATCAAATGATCAAGTTACTCAAGAATCCATGTCATATGATGTGAGAGACTTAACACTCAAAGTATCAAGATTAGCATTGAAAATCATTTGTACTATTCTTGTCATGTTACCGGCTTCAATATCTTGTTGCAACTCAGCAGAAATAACCCATATTGTCACAAAGTGAACAAATCTTGATTCAGTTAAATAGTACTGGGTCTTTATTACCTCAGGACATCAATCAATGGTCAATTCAGAGAATTTGTAAATGTTGCAACCTTTGTGCATATAAAAGTGCATGCTCGGTTTGCACAGTGATGACAAACCAGTGCATGTACAACATGATATTGCTCTTCTCTGTTGGGTGAGTTCATGAGCCCCAACCTACTACAATTTCCATGTGCTATTTAATACATAAATTCCATAAAATTGTTAATTATTTAAAAAACAAAAAAAAAATATTGTATGGAGCTGGAAAGTGAAAAGTAGATACTATACAACACTGGGAAATACAAGAGATCATAGGGTAAATGAAAGGATTATTATATTATTAAGTATGCCAAAGAATATGTATGGTGAAATTAGAAGAGTCTTCTAAAAGTCCCTTCTGAGGAACCAAGCAACTGATTTGGGAAAGTATTGCTTCCAAATAGAACAAATGAAGGCAGCAATTGATAAAAAAGTCATTTTTACTTAAAGCAAACAAACATTTTGGCCACTCAATATATTACTGCATCTATGCTACTGTAATTATTCCTTAAAGGGAAACATTCAACATTTGCTGAACAGTATTTTATGAAATTCTGCTGATAGTATAATATCTAAAGCTGATCAACTGTAACACTACTGTAACGTTTTCATTACCAGGTCAGTTGTCAGCTAGCAGTTTATCAAATAAGACAATATCATAAACAAGAGGTTGATACCTAAGTAACAATAACCATTGCATAATAATGACAACTGTTAAATTAGGTTCTTAGTCGCACAGTGCTATTTTCTAATCTCCTACCTGGCAGTGTGTAAGGGATAGGGGTATGAGCCTGTAACATGGTAGGCTGGAACGCTGCTCCATCTTGATGAGTAGGTGGACCTTGATCAGGATGAAACATGGGTGGTGGGCCTTGAGTAAAATCTGGAACACAAACAGTTCATAAAAGGAACAACCAATATTGGTAAAAAAAATTACAGTGCATATCCCAGATAGATGAAGGAAAACTAAATGTTAACAACACTGGATTTATGTTTTGATATTAGACAAACAATATTCTTAAATTGCTAAGAACTACTAAAACTGCAAAGTAATACTTATTTAACTAATTTTAAAAAAGGAAGAGCAATTGAAAAAAATAACTGGTTTGATAAAACAGATGCAAGTTTGATTCAAACTATAAATTGTGAGCAGAACCCCCAGTAAAAACTAATGCAGGCAGTGTGCAAATAATGAAAATAAAATTCACAAAGCAAAAATTAGCAAAATGAAGGTCAGTAAACAAAGGATTGGAAATAAAGAAACAAAAAAATATGAACAGTGAGAGTAATTGCTCTTCAATAAGATGTTCTTAATATAAGTAAATATTGGTAAAAATATAAATTTATGAAAGCAAAGGAATTTTCTTTTTCACAAGATATACTATAAAAATATTGATAATCATACCAGCAAGTATAAAAATATAGTAGAGACACATATAGAAAATAATAGTTAAAAAAACAACTTTGTAAGAAAATTACCATACAATATTCTATAAAAGATAAACATTGGTAATTTTCAAAAGCCACTATTCACCAACAGATTTATTTGCATATTAAAAATCTTCAAAGTTTACAATTGCAATTATAATTCTTCTCAGATTTAAATAGTCTCAAGTTATGTGAATTCTTAGATCAAACATTTTCATTATTCTTTTAATTTTTCTTTATCTTATGTTGTCAAAATTCTAGGTTGAATATTCTATTTAAGAAACTTGTTTAGATTTTACACTGCAATTTGAAATTAAAACTTTATCAGTAATAAAATAAATATTTATTAGATAACCATTTTAACAGGAGCAATTTTTTTTCTCAAAATACTATGTGAAAACAATTTCAACTGTTGAGTTGAAGTCCTAATAAATTCTTAAATGTAATTCAGAGAAATACATTTTTCCAATTTGACTGTATAACAATTTGGATCAATAATCATTAAATTCCAATTACTAACTTTGTGCAAATAATTTTATAATTGCAGCAGCAATTTTTTTTTTTGAAAATTGGAAGAAAATGGAAATCCTCATTTCATAAATTCACTTAGACATTAATAATATCAAATATCTAATTTTATTTTAATATGAACACAAAAATAGGTATAGTTAATATTTTCCTTATAAAAGTTTTAAGTATACCAAAAATTGGATTGTATAAATTTTAAGCAGAAAAAGTCCATGTTTGTTATGAATGCAAATTCATTTCTTCAAAGGATCTGTAAAACAGTTTTTAATCATTTTACAATAGTCTAAAAGAACTTCAAAGCATTTCCACCTAAAACTTGTGAAAAAAAAAAAAAAAAAATTAATTTAAAATGACTTAAAAATTAAATGTTATTCTTGTTTTACTAAGATACAAAAATTTTAACACAGTATAATCTGTAAAAATTTTGCAAAATAACCTAAAAGAATTTCATCTATTTTTCAAAAAATAGTAAAAAAAATATGAAAAATGTAAGCCATAATTCTAATGTTTTTATGATCAAAATTTAAAAGCATAATTTTAGTTAATTAAATGTAGAACAACTAATTATCCTAACCACCAAATCCTAGTGATCAGGGAAGCATCCTTTTGAGAGAGTGTTCCACAATGTAACTGTTCTGGTGAATGTAGTAAACAAAAAGAAGAAAGTGATGAGAGGGGGTCAGAAAGTGCAGTGTGCTGTTCACTGGCAGACCAGCTGTTCTTCCTTCGTCGTCGGTCGCCTCAAGGAAATGGATTGCGGGACTCTTTCTCAGCCGTTACACCGGGCAGTCGTGAAACAGACACCAACTCAGCCGCGCCTACACCGACCTCCTCTTTGTCCGTCAGTCATTTCGTACGTCCAACTCTATTGCACGAAGTCCGCTGAATGACCCGAACCTTCTGCGTTGTGCTGTTGGCATCTCACTTTTTATGCCTGTCTGATACGGCAGAAGTTTGCATGTGGGCAAATATCGTCTAGTCTTGGACGAGATCGAAGTGCATAAGTTGTGTCTTCGATAGCGGCCATATTTCTTTTCCGCGTTACTTTGCAGGCAAGACACGTTCGCACGCGTTTTGAACTTCGAGGCAAGTCATGTCTTTTGTCACAGTGAAGAAGCTGAGTGAAACTTCCTCCTTATCAATTGAATATAAAGTGTACATGGCATGGTGGGTCCTAGCTATGTAAGCTCAGACTGGTGGAACTAAGGAATTTAGACTGACTGAACATTTACCATGAAAACAGCAAGAGAGTAAGAAGAGTCTAGTGTTTTGTCTGTGGATTTGTAGGATGGAAAATAATCAAGACTTTTGAAATTTGTCAAAATCAGAAAGTGAAGACTGGGCAGCTCCAACTCAGATATGGCAGCAGAACTCCATTTTTGGTCTGATCTAGCTCTTGTAAATATAGATTATGTCAGGAGGATTCAAGTAATTTCTGGAGTGGTACAAGGAACCAACCATTTTCCCAGCATCTTTTAGAAATGGATTGTATATTGAGGTTTGAAATGAGCCTCAATAGATATTCCAGTCAAGGAGATTTATTGAGACTCAGGGTTTGTGATGGCGAAAAATTACTAACTTGGTTTTGAAGGTATTGAAGCCAGTCCCTCCCCACACTGAATTGTGCAAACAAGGTCAGAGGATAGATCAGTTGGCAGACTCTGATCATCTAGATTTTTAGAGATACACTCATAAACTGTGGTATCTTATTAGTCTATGTATCTTTATTATCATAAGCAAGAAACTAATTTGTTATCTATCATTTTCATAAAGCCCGATTTCAACTAGCAATTTATCAAATAAGACAATAGTATAAACACCAGAACTTAATGTTTTTGTAATTTCATAAAATTTGAATTAAAAGCTTCACTATAATATGCATTTTTGTAATCTATAGTTGACCACTTATTGAGTTAAAATTAGGTGAAATAAGGTTACTGATATATTGGAATACATTTGATGAAGAAAATTTCAAAATTGATGCCCCCAATGAGTTAAAATGCTTAATATACATCAACAGAGCTATATACAAAACAAGTGCTTGAAAATTTCTTGGTCTAACAAACCTTTAAAAAAATTTTTTTTTTTAATCTGACATTTTTGGGAAGTGGGTCAGACCATGAACTCTTTAACACCCTTATGAGTGAGTGAGAGAAAAAACAAGAGAAGAATATAAAACAAAAATATGAAGCACATAGTTAAACAACAATAATGATAAAACTCCATATAGAATAGTTGCTTGTATTTTTCTTACATTCTTATATTTCCTTCGTAGTTACTATGGTAAGTGAATTGGCTTAGATATGTCAATAGCTTTCCATTCTTTTTCATTAAAAAAGAAGAAAAAAAAAAAGCTTTTAAATTTAAAAAAAAAAATTATATAGCAAAACAAAATGAATACATGCTGCATCTCCAAAGCTATAAGGAACAAACTGTTTTTATATAGCAACACCTAAACTTGGAAATGCTAAGGAAAAAATAAATAATTATCTAATTTGATACATTCAGCATGAAAGAAAAATTCAGAAACACACAAAATAAAAAACAGTTTTGGCTTATTCTAACTGTGGTATGTGCAAAATTTCAATTAGGATCAATAGATACAATATTGCAAATAGCTATATAAAACAAATTAATTTTTTTCAATATTTAAAAAGAAAATGTTTCGTAAAGGAAAGAAAGAAAAAATATATTTCTTTGAAAGAAAATATTGAATAGGTTTGAGTAACATGAAATTCTTTGTTTGGCATTTAAAATAATAAAGATAGTAAAAAATGTCATGCTAAAATTGGGTTAAAAGCAAACAAAGTAAATGCAATTAGAATTTTGATGGAATTAAAAAATAAAAATAAATAAAAAAAATTGTTAGTAATATTACCATATTTTACTAAGCACAAAAAACAAAAGTGACTTACTGGGACTGTAATAAGTGGTTCCGTCAACAGGAATTTGATCAGGATAATTTACTTCAGGCATATTTCTCTGTCGCTGAGTAGAGTATCTTTTAGGGCGAGTTACATTCTCAGCCTTTGATGGACCAGTATCTAAGATAATTAGAAAAAAAAAAAAAAAATGATTACTTAATTTATTACAGCTCTATATAATAGTTGTGTTCAAATAGGAGGTGGGTAGGAAGATTCTTGCCTATTTTTCCAAGTTTAATACTAGAATTAATGACCTGTATTGATTTTTTTTGTTTGTTTTTTTACTAAATTTGCAATGACAAGTGACTTTTTATTCCGATTCCAATAGTAATGCACAAACTCAACAAAAGGCACTTAGTATCTGTCTATATTTCTGAGATGAGGTATTATGTACATTATTCGGACTATTGTCCTCATCTTTGTCGCCATATTTATGTTTCAGTCGTTGTACGCTCTGGCCTTCCTCAGGTAGTTAGAATGTCGAACTTAACCCTTTATTTCACTCACTGGGGTAGACTGTTCTAGTTCCACGTGCCATGTTTTTCAATGGATGTCAGTTATCAGCTATCTCCTGTTAATTTCCCTCTGAAAGTTCTCCACTGGCTTAACTGGGTATTATTTTAATCTTTGTGGAAATTATGCAAATTTAACTTTTCAGCTTGAATATCTTATAACATTTATTTCCATAAATTATTTGTGCAAATACTTAGCAACTGAAAATTAAAAATTATAAAAGTTGACTTGGTTTATCAATTTACAAAATATCCCAATAAATAAATAAATAAAATATAAAAAATATAGAAATTAAAATTTTCTTTAAAATTTTTGCAGAAATCAAAAACAAAAGAAAACTTGTTGCACAAATTAATAAGAAGTTAATACCAGATAAAGTTACTTACTATGATCAAGTTTTTCCTGCTGTTGAATAGTATTTTCAGAACTAAATGAATTCCTGTCAGATTCCATGGCAGTTTCATGTGTAGATACAGGTTGCATCAGAGTACGTGCAATTCCTTTAATTCTTCTCTCTTTAGAATAGGATTTTTTCTCCATGCTGTTATTGGCAGTAACAACAGAACCACTGAATTCAACATTATTCAAAATGGCACCTTTTTGTTTTGACAGAGAATCATTAACTTCTTCATTAGAGAAGTTTCTGTCAGGTGTCCTTTGTTTGTTTTCATTGTTTCTATAAGAATAACTACTGTTAGCTTCTAGGTTTCTGTAACCTCTGTTATCAATTATGTTGTTCCTGTGACCAGTTTCATGATTACTTTTATAGCTTCTAGGATCACTGCCACGATAGTTCAGCTCAATATTTTTGTAATTGCTATTGCTTTCTGGACTTTTCTTAAAAGTTGGAGCTGAGAAATTTTCTGAATCCATTTTAGAATTTTCACCATTTTCACCTCTGTAATTAGCATTTGTATACTGTCGTGGAGGTACAGATTTCTGACTTGATCTAAAGCTATTGTTAGATTTGACTTCCCCATTACTGTGTGCTCTATCAACATAATTGTGCACCTTCCATGAAACATTGGCACTTGTATTGTCACGCCTATTATCTATATAATCACGGCGGTTCTCTCCAGAGTCTCGCCTGTTATTTCCATACTCCTTTCTATTGTCTGTATATTCTCTCCTGTTTTCAAAATGATCTTTCTTTACTTCAGCAACTTCCTTACCATTGTTTTCTGAAAATTCCTTTTTATAATGATGAACATCATTTGCTACTTTTTCATTCTGTTCTACTTTTGGTTCTTCTGGATTATGCCATTTTTCTGAGCTTTCACGCTTGTTTTCAGCCATTTCCCATCTTCTTTCAGACATTAGCTCTTTTCTGTTTTCTTCAGCATCACCTCGATTGTCTATATAATCTCTTTGGACATCACTGTGATCACGACGACTTTCCGTTACCTCATGACGATTATCTCCATATTCCCTCCGGCTGTCTCCATAATCTCCAAGTCTATTACGACCACCACCCCGAGTAGGTCTTCGATTTCGATAATTCTTCTGTTGAACATCTGGGCTAGTTCGCCTTCCTGACCACTTAGGATCACCAATAAAATCTTTCAATTGTTGTCTGCGCTGAGAATTGCGAACTCTGAAGTAACAAGTTTATACAAGACAAAAGTACATAAATATGAATAAAAAGACTGAAAATATGAATACAAGTACAAATTCTATTTGATTGATTGAGATTATTTAACAGTAACAATTCATGGTTGCTGTTATAGGAATATTTCATGATTCAATTTCACAAGAAAATTATTGTAACAGATTGCTTTCATTTAAAAACTTATAAAATTTTTTATCTCGATTAGATAGTTTTAATGATATTTAGTGAAGGAAAGTAGTGGGTAATGAAGAAAAACATGTTTAAGTAGGTATCCCAAACTAAAATTTTATTTTCAATATATCTAAAACCATTAATACAGGCATAGATAGCATGACCAAACAAAAACAAAAAAAACACAGTACCAAATTTATCTTTGTAGCTCAATTAGCAATGAAGTTATGACCATTAAAAGTTGGTCAGAATTTCCCCATCTTGTGTGCTATTGGGCCAGAAGCCAAATTCAGCAGTGTATAATTGAAGATGTTTATTTCAGACTTCATAAATTGAAGTAAAAAAAAATACTAAATGGAATCAATAATTATTAGATCAGACCAACATTATGCACTCAGTGAAATGATATATTCAAACAACTTTGTGATGAAGAACCACTTCAAATGACCTTCAGTCACAAGTGCCAAGTCCAATGGGTTGCAGTATACTATTGCTCCAGCTTTTATATTGACCATGTCATTGATATTACATCGATATTGAGTCACCCCCCCCACAAGGGTGTCATGTGGCACAAGGCCTTTTTAACGTGGGCATTCCCGAATAGCCCATTTGAACCCGTATAAACGGGTTCAGGGCCGGTTCCACCTCCCCGAAGGAGACCCCACCCCTCGGCGCAGCCTCCCTCGGGTTAGAATACTACTACTCATCCACTGCTGTAACTAGAAGTTTAGTTCCAACCAAGATCAGAAATTATCATTTTTGATGGGTTTTGTCAGATGACCTTGCATATGATTAAGTTGGTTGTGTTAAATTTAGTAGATTTAAAAAAAAAAAAAAAAAAAAAATCCGTGAGAAATATAGTAGTACTTATGAGATTTATTAGGATTTTTTCATCTTGTTTCTAGTTAGAATACACTTGAATACAGTATAGTAAGTCGATATATTTAGGGTGATTTGAGGATTTAGGGTGATTATGTTCTTTTTGACTTATGTTAATATTTCTAATGGCTCATCTAATTTGTTCATCAATGATATAATTACAAAAATCATTATTGGTAAGAGTTTAATTTTTTTTTTAATTCAGTGTAGAAATTTAACTTTTGTATGGTTTATTAAACTTTTTATAATAGCTATTTTGTAATAGGACATTTGATTTTATAGTTTAGCATGTGTTTGTAAATTACATTTAAATTTTTTTTTATGGACCAATGTGCCAAAGTTAAGCTAAAACACATCCAGTTCATTCTTGAAATGTAACATTTTAATTAAAAATACTAAGAATAATTCTAATATTATATATATCAAAATAAAGAGAAAGAACAGTCAGATTAATAATCTACAGTTCTTAAGCATTTATTTTTTAAAAAGTTTAATATTATTCTCTACTTTGTATCAACAAAGTAGAGAATAATATTATATTCTCTAAAAAATATTTTTTCATTGCAACACAGAAATTTCAATATTTCGGAACTTAAAATTATTATTCCATTTTCAAACAATATTCAATAACTTAAAAAAAAAAAAAAAAAAAAAAAAAAAAAAAATTTACTTTTGAAAGTGAAATAGTATTATATTGAAGAGTTTAAGTAGGAAGGGGAATAATATTTCAAATTTCTTTTTTATGGGTGTTGTTTTATTTGACAAATCCAAAGACAGATCTAAGTTAAAGTAGAAAAGTGAAAACATGTAGGTTAGATGCTAGGTGTGGGTATGTAATTCCTGCTTGTCTAGATGAGCTGTTGCATATTTGACATGTCACCATTGCTTCCTGTTATTCATAAGATACAATGTAATAATAGACAGGCATATGTATCAAACAATGGCTTAATTTTGGCATTTTATTTTTTTTTTTAATTATTTTTGTATACTTTAGGACTGTCTTAAGAGATTTGAAAACTAATACATAGAGTGCCTAAATTTAAAAGTTACTATCAATACAAAATTAAAAATGGTAAACTTCCTTGATGTAACAGACTTAATAAATAATATATATCAACCATATAAGAAAGCAAGTACCAATCCTTTATATATCCACCTGGTCAAATCACCCTCCATCTATAATAAAACATGTACTCTCAACCAAATTAGAAATGAATTAGTATTAACTCTGCAAGTGAAGATATATTCTATAAACATTTCAATTTTCATAAAGCTTTAAAAAATAGTGGGTATAAATACCCTAATATTAAAAAAAATATAAAAATAACCAGAGAAGAAATAGAAAAATCATTTCGTACACACCACCATTTAACCAAATGGTTAGTAATAAGTTAGGGCAAAAGTTTCTCATTTTGATTGAAAAACATTTTTCAAGTAATAATCTTCTTAGTAAGATTTTCAATAAAAATACGCTAAAATTAAGTTATAGTTGTACTGAAAATTTAGGAAAAAAAAAAATAAATAAAAATAAAACAGCATAATAAAATTTTAAGCAAGCACTTAAGCCAAAGTCAAATTTTAAGCAAGCACTTAAGCCAAAGTCAAATTTTAAGCAAGCACTTAAGCCAAAAGTCAAATTTTAAGCAAGCACTTAAGCCAAAGTCAAATTTTAAGCAAACACTTAAGCCAAAGTCAAATTTTAAAGCAAGCACTTAAGCCAAAGTCAAATTTTAAGCAAGCACTTAAGCCAAAGTCAAATTTTAAGCAAACACTTAAGCCAAAGTCAAATTTTAAGCAAGCACTTAAGCCAAAGTCAAATTTTAAGCAAGCACTTAAGCCAAAGTCAAATTTTTAAGCAAGCACTTAAGCCAAAGTCAAATTTTAAGCAAGCACTTAAGCCAAAGTCAAATTTTAAGCAAGCACTTAAGCCAAAGTCAAATTTTAAGCAAGCACTTAAGCCAAAGTCAAATTTTAAGCAAGCACTTAAGCCAAAGTCAAATTTTAAGCAAGCACTTAAGCCAAAGTCAAATTTTAAGCAAGCACTTAAGCCAAAGTCAAATTTTAAGCAAGCACTTAATCCAGGTATTAAAAAAATTTCATATTGGTAGCACACACACAAAAAAAAAAAATTTTATATTGAGATCGTACCAACATCTTTCTTTTTCAACAACAATGGATATTGTAACCAAACATCCCTCTCTAAATATTTTTGATACTTAAAAGAAACAAAATCCCCACAGTAAAATGGAAATTAATAAAAAAAAAAACAACATGAGAACTAGTCGGTCATTAAATGACCCATGTCCTCTATGCCTACATGAAAAGCTATTAAGTTTCTTAAAAACAAAGACTTATTAAATCAATGAAACTGTTTTTATAGGCATTTACTATGTTCACATTAAAATATAATTAAAAGGATTTTTCATAAAAAAATCTATACATTATAATTATATATCTATTATTTGATTATATATATTTAATTAATTCCTTGATTTTTAATTTTACCATTGCCATGTCTAATTTACCATTGAATATAATAAGTATTGCATTTCAGATCATAATAAAATATAAAAAAATGATTTAATCATACTAGAGGCCCCTTTAAGACAGCCCTAAAGTGTGTGTGTGGGTGCATGAGAATAAAGACAAAAGGAAAACTTTTTCATACTGTCCTTTTACAGATATACTATATGAAATTTGTACTCACATTTTTATATAAATAATTATTTTTTTTTTAATTTTATAGTATGAATTCAGTTTAATATTTTTTTAAAGAGTGTATAATAACTGAGGAGAAAGTGATTCAAGCCTGACAGTTTGGGCAAAATACAATGAATAAGTACATTATATAGTTTTGAAATGACTCATTAAAAAATATAAAAGATTTAAACTGTAATATTCATCAATGAAATGAATGATTTAAAATGTGGTTAGCTAGTGATTGTCACTCAATCAAATCAGTAGTATACTATCTTTTTGATTCATGTGCACCTCAAGTTGTATGGGCACAAAGATATGCAAATCAACTGATTATTAAAGACAAGACATTGCTTTTCTTAAGTGTTGAATTTCTCTGATATTTTATCTCCTAAAGTTTTCAAGTTAGAACTCTTTTTCACAAACCTATCACAAGCCCACCAAATTTACGAGCATCTTTATTTCAAGATGAGACTATTTTGATATGTGTAGGGAGACAACTCAAAATTGTCAGCTTTGAGAAGGTATAAAAAGAAGTGACTATCACATAAATGACATAATTTAAAGAGATGTGGAGTAAAGACTAATCATCACACATGAAAGAACTTTTAGAAAGAGAAAAGATTATTTTCTTTATATACAAATTTTATCAAAGTAGCCTCAAAAATAAATGAGATATCAGCATTTGAAATTGAAGGAAATTTCACTATTTTGACATGTTTTCATAGTGTAAATAAGGGCATTTTGGGATACCTAGTTTAAGATTTTAAATTTAAGACAAGAAATTATGGAATGAATTTGATTGAAAGCATCAAATATTAATCATTTGAAGACTGGTTTCAATCAAGGCAATGGATGATGTTACTGATTATATTTTCTTGGTTATCTAATCTAACTTGCTTTTAACATTTTTCAGAATATTTCAAATTTTTTTAAAATTTGGTTTTTAGACATAACATCAAAATGCCATTAAATGAAACAAATCAAGAGTATGTATGGAAAAAGAAAGTGGTGGGAAGCATTTCTCTCTCAGGGAATTTGTAATTTGAAATGAAAGTCTTTAAAATAAAGCCACACAAATATGTCATGAATGCCTTAATAAAATGAAAATAAATTTTAACAATAAATGAAAACCAATGCTCAGAAAACTAATTTTAGTATTTAAAGCTTCATGCATTATTAGTAAATATAAAACCAATTTAACTTTAGCTAGGATACTGTGAATTATTCAAGGTGAACAAAAGGACATCAAAGCTCTTTTAATCTTGCCTGCTGTATCATCACTATCTTAATATACAACCCTATGTTTGTTGAAATACATAAACTATATATATAAGCTACCTCTGGACTCAATATTAAAATAGGCTGAGTCTTCAGTTTTCAAATAATTTATAAAAGATACAATTTAAATATGTTTAAAATTATATATCTGCACTGAAGCTCAATTCATGTAAAAAAAATACAAAAAAACAAAAGTATTATTTGAGAAAAAGTCCTCTTAAGTTCACCAGTTCAAAGAAAAACTTAAAAAGTTTAAATATTTAAATTTAAACTGATCATTTTGTATAAAACAAAACAATAAAAAACAAAAAAAACCTTGATTTGTTTATCCTAGGAGGTGCTGCAGGAGGTTGATCACTAGCCAAAATGTCATAACCATAAATGACCATTAATTCCTCTCGAGATTTAGGAGCTTGTTGATCTTCACGGAATCGATCATGCTGCCATTTCCCTTCATCTTTCCAAAGTTTCTTTTTTGGTCTATTTAAAAAAAAAAAAAAAAAAAAAAAAAAAAAAAAATAAATCTGGGGAAAATTATTGCATTAAGCTGAATATTGTTAATTATCACAGACCTGTAATGGTGATAAAGTTCTGTTCTTAAAAATAAGTAAAATTAATATATGAAAAAGCCGCAAGTTACAACTATTTAAGACAGTGGTTCTTAACCTGGGTTCAGTTGAACCCCAGGTGTTCAGGAGTTTGGTGAAGGTCAAGACACACACATACACACAGTGTATGTGTCCAATCTGTTCACCCACTTTTATGATTTGTGGCATGCTCTGCTTGGCCATCATTGGCTGCAGTTGATCATGCCACATTGCTTGGCCTTGATATTTGTACTCTGGGGAACTTGGTGTACTCAGTAGTCGACTTGTGATTGTCGTGATGGTACATCATTTGTGATTTCCTGCCTAATCTTTCAATCCCTTTATTTTGTTCATGCTTAGTGTTGAGCAAAAAAAGAAAGTGGCTGGACAAATATGTACAATATGGATTCGAGTATATAATGGAACGTGATGGGAGTCAGAATCCCCAATGCATGATTTGCAATGCCACGTTGAGCAATTCTAGTCTAGCACTGGCAAAACTAGGAGAACATTTCTTAAAGCTGCATGGAGATGGGAAATACAAGAACTCAGCACTCGTCAGGTGATGAAAGCCAGATTCGATGAAAAGGCTACTCTGCCTATTCTATGACTTTGTACCCATCAACTTGATCCTCCCAGCATTGTATAAAGTTGCACACCTGATTGCAAAGCAGAGCAAACTACATACCATTGGTGAAACACTCGTAAAACCAGCTGTATTGAAGATGGCGAATATCATACTGGGAAAAGCTGAAGATAAGTTAACCCAAATTCCTCTTTCAAATGACACTTTCAGCAGCAGACATGAGCGATGACATCTTGGCCCAAGTAGTTGCAAATCTGATTACAAGCCCAGCAAAATTCAGCCTCCAATTTGAGAAGACCACCAAAGTCTTCAATCTAAGCCAAGTTGTATTTGTATGCTATGTGAAAGATGATGTGATAAAGGAAGAATTTTTTTTTAATTTTGTATGCCTCTTACAGCAACAACCAAGGCAACCGATGTGAACAAACTTGTGAAGGATGTCCTCAGAGAGGATTTTTCATGGAATATGGTTTCTGCGTTTTTTTCAGATGGAGCTCCAGTTATGCTGGGACAAAACTACAGTTTTGGAGTGCTGGTGAATACTGATGCACCACATATCATTGTTATGTACTGTGTTCTGCACAGGCATACAATGGCAACAAAAACATTACCTGAATTGGTAAAAGTACTAAAAATTGTAGTGAAATGTGTGAACTATATGCAAAATAGTGCTATGAAGTACTGCATATTCAAAGAGCTGTGTAATGAAATGGGATCTGAATTTGAGGTACTTCTGTGCCATTCTAACGTTTGGTGGTTTTCCTGGGGAAAGGTGCTGAATTGTGTTTTTGCTATGTGTGTGGAATTAGCCCAGTTTTTGCAAGAGCACCAACATTGTCATACAGATTGCTTTGAAAATTCAGAGTTCATTGTTATTTTGGTGTACATGGCAGATATTCTCGAAGCTCTCAATTGACAGGTGCAGTTCAGTGGAGTCAACATCATCAAAGCAGAAATCCTGAAGGCTTAAAAAGAAAAAAAAAAAAAAAAAGCTATCATTATGGAAATAACAAACAGAATAACAACATCACAAATTTTCCCCTGCTGAACAACTGTGTAAGATTGAAGACATGTCTGGAATCCAAGACATTTCTATACCTGGGGAAATGAAGCAAGCAATTGCCATGCACTTGGATAAGCTTGCAAAGTCTCTTGACAGATACTTCCCCAGCAGAGAGAGCTGTTCATGCTTAGTGTTGCAACAGCAGATGTCAATGATGAATACCGTGATGAAATCATTGAACTTCGGCAGAGCAAGGTTCAACAGCAACTCTTCAAAACAACAATGCTCTCAACATTTTGGTGTCACTAAATCATAGCGTGTCCTATTATTGCTAAGAAAGCTCTTGAGATACTCTTACTGTTTGTTATAATGTATCTTTGCAAGCAAACCATTTCCATGGTAGACATGAAAATGAAATGAGAGCGGCACTTCATTGGGTTATGGTTTTGTTTTTGTGTGAAAGTCATGTTTTGTTGGTTTTGCTCTTTGAACATAGTGATTTTGTGTGCAACTGATGCCTGGTTCATTTGTGCACTAATAAAATATATAATTATGTTTTGAAGACCCCCCCCCCATTACAAAGTGTTTGGTGAATGCATGACTGTAACTTGTGGGGTTCAGTACTTCCAACAAGGTTAAGAACCACTGATTTAAGATTTTAAAGTTCTCAGGTAGTTTTGATAAATGTATAAAATTGTCTTTAAAATGCTTATTTTAATGGAAAAGTGTTTAATAATATGAAGTGTTTTTATAACTAAAAGCTAATACAACTGGCTGGAAGAGGACTGTTACCCGACTGCCTCTATTTTTAAGACATTGATTTGACACATTGGTATAATTTTTTCCCCAGAGTCATAGTCCCTTGTGTATAAAAATCCTGAATATTATGAATTCATAATGTATATTTTTATTTCTATAGAAATATAATCTATCAGTACATTAATAATTAGTGCAATATTTAGTTCAAATAAACCCAAAGAGGATGACCATTGTAAATATGACATCCTGTTTATAGAAAATCTAAATTTTGTTTCTTCAGTTATAATTAATGATAAAGTTTTCAAATAGAGTAGAATAAAGTTTTCAAATAGAGTAGAATAAAGTTTTCAAATAGAGTAGAATAAAGTTTTCAAATAGAGTAGAATAAAGTTTTCAAATAGAGTAGAATAAAGTTTTCAAATAGAGTAGAATAAAGTTTTCAAATAGAGTAGAATAAAGTTTTCAAATAGAGTAGAATAAAGTTTTCAAATAGAGTAGAATAAAGTTTTCAAATAGAGTAGAATAAAGTTTTCAAATAGAGTAGAATAAAGTTTTCAAATAGAGTAGAATAAAGTTTTCAAATAGAGTAGAATGCTTAACAATGCTTAGAGTAAAGCTTAACAAAATTACCATGAACACAGTATTTGTTCAGAGTTAATTATGCTTTCAAGATTGAATGAAGTCAAACCTAGATTTTGTTGGATGTACTTTAATTTTCTAGTTGTTCTTTTATGCAATTAGGAGAACTGTTTCCATTATCTTGGACATAATTGTGTGAAAGATACTTATTTTGCTTTATGAGTATAAAAAGAGTATGCTTCCGTAAAGTTTGATAGAAAAAAAAAAAAAAAAAAAAAAAGGAAATATAATTTATAGCTTTGAATAATTTGTTAAAAAATTAAATTTAAAGAATTTGTATATCTAAATGCTTAATAGAATTTTTTCAAAATACACTTGGAACTTACGCAAGTCGCTGTTGTTCTTTTTCTGTATCTTCAGTTATCCGAGTGTCATGCTCATAAAAGGCTCCCCGCCTTGGCACATAAGCAGGATTTCTACGATCTTCATCATCATCTAATTCTTTATCTTTTTCCTCACCCGGCTGTTCCTGCAGAAAAGTACACACACCGAGAGTAATTAAATTAGTAATAATAATGCAAGAAATTAAAAAGTTATGGTAGAGACTTTGGTAATAATCATTTATGTTACATTTGATTGTATTTAGAAGTATAATTTTAAACAGTTCTTTAAATGTTAAAATCTTTTTTTTTTTCATGAGCTTTCAAGTACATATGACTGCTGCTTCATCATATTTGTATATATTTTGTAACAAGAGTAGATCAAAATTTGCAAGTTATATTTCAGTATAAATATATAACAGGAGCAATTGCAAAAACAAATTCTAGGCAAACTGAATAAAGTAGAATTTTTAATAATAAACATTTAAGT
Source organism: Acanthosepion pharaonis (assembly GCA_903632075.3). NCBI lineage: Eukaryota > Metazoa > Mollusca > Cephalopoda > Sepiida > Sepiidae > Acanthosepion > Acanthosepion pharaonis. The sequence continues at coordinate 471,673 of CAHIKZ030001433.1, read as the reverse complement.
TGAAATAGAAACTAACATTTTTAAAAACTGGCTTGGTTAAGGAAGAAATCAACACCAAGTGCTGACTTACCTCTCCATCACCACTTTGACGTTCTTCTTCTAGTCCATCATCAGCATAATCAACTCCAACATCACTGTCATCTTCCTCTTCATCCTCTTCACTTGTTTCCTCTTCTTCACTCTCGTCCTCACTGTCTTCCTCACTCTCTTCTTCACTTTCATCATCATCTTCATTATCAACACCATCCTCCTGGGAGATATTATATATAAAAAAAAAATTAAATCAGTTTGACTAGAAGTATTTTTGTCTAGAGGATATAAAACAAAAACAAAACAATGAAAATTTGATTCCATTTTAACAATCATTAGTAGAAATTATAGAAACCCAACAATAGCAGGTAAAAATGATTTTATAATTGAAAATCTTTAATGTTGCAATAATTTTTTTTTCTTTAAATGGTGGATACCTACTTATCAATAACTTACTTCTAATACAGTTAAATTTTTTTTAACATGCTGAATATTTTTGCCTTCACTGGCAAAAAAACTAATGTCCTTTATAATGTATATTAAAAAGAAGTAAAATAACGAGTCTACTATAAAAAGTTATCTAAAACAGGAAGCAATAAGAGTGAATCTAGAACACATGAAACATTTACAGTAATTTAAAAGGTTTTCCCTTATCTGTATCAAAGTTCCTAAAAAAAAACAAAAAACAAAAAAAAAAACAAAAAAAAAAACTGAGAACTAAAAGTAAAACCTGATGCAATGTCTTTGTGAACAACAAATCAATAATTTAAGATTATACTCAGTTGAAAGCAACTTTGAAATCCTTAAACACTTATTTTTTTTTTTTTAAATATGCAATTTCTAATTCCATGTTTTAAAATTTTCTTTAATATTTCTACAAGAAAACTAAATGTATTGTTCTAGAATGTAATTTATATTAACATTTTGTAACTAATTGTACTTTCCACTTATTTTACTATTTATATTTTTCCATATAAGCCAATTTTTATTATTATTGAAAATCTAGAATTGTAACAAAATAATTACCGAGTAAATCATGACAATTTTTATCTAATTTTAAGACAAGATGTAAACATTGTGAATAGGTTTATTCAGACTAATTTTCTACTTGGAGTTTTCATTATCACTTTTTGACAAAACTGCTTTCTGAACTCCCTTGAGTATGTGCCATATTTTATAATATGAGGGCATGCATGCCTCTTTATGGATTTTTGAAACTGCCCTTCTCACACCCAATAAAGTAGAAATTAGTCTGAAGTAATCAAATTGATACTCAAGTTGAAAGCTTTGGTGATTGATTGTATTAAAGACACTATGCAATTAACAAGAATGGATTTGCATTACTTACTTCAGGTTCTTTTCCTTCAGTCACACTTTCATAATCTGACACATCTACATCTGAGAAAGAAATGTATTTAATGCAAATGAAATAAAAAAAAAATAATAATAACTGAAGGGTCTAATGAGGAAATATTATATAGAAAGACTTTATACTGAATTGTAAGAATCACAAAAGTGTGAGAATGGTAAAAATTTAATATTGAATAAACCATTATATAGACATTACACATCTAATGATAGATTCTTTGACATTTTAACAAATATAAAATTGACCTAACAAAGCAAGTTAAAAGATTGTCAAATTTTCTTTGCATGATAAAGACTTAAAATACAAAATGCGTACAAACAATTTAAATATATTAACATTTCTTACCTTCCACAAGATGTTCATCTTCACTTTCCTGTATAAAAAAAAAAATTAGCATGTAAACAAAATGTAATCTCTCTTTAAAAATACAATTTTTTGTGTGTAATGATTAATTTTTATTCTACATCCCTTTCAATTTTGTTACTATTTCAATGCAGAACAGCAATTTTCCATATTTTCAAAGTTGATTTCATAGTGATGTTTTTCAAATTAATTGCACTCTGAATCGTGTCTACTTACAAATATCAATTTCTCATCTTAAAGAAGAAAAGACACTCAGCAATATAGTGGGTTAACTATAAGGTTAGAAGTTGTCTTTCATAAAATATTTGAAAACTTTAGTGGATGAAAGAAATACCACAGAAATTCAACAAAAAAAAAAAAAAAAAATTTACATGATGAAATTTCAGTATGTTCACAGTTGAATTTGAATATATATTTATTATTCAAGGGATTTTTTTTATAAGTGTAAAACATTCTCACATTCACCCTCAAACTTTAAATTTAACAAAATTTGACAAAAAGTATCACTTCAGATCAACCTCATACATGCTCAAGAGTGCAACCAAACCAGACTACAGCTTGGCTGGAAACAAAAATCAGCAACTGAGTGGCAATCAGTTTTTGTCATTTTAAGAAGCATGCAAAACATCTGCAACAAAGACACAAGCAACAAGTACTACTACTGAAACTTCATGTACGGGATTGCTAAAAATGAGAAGCAAAAAGTGTGTCAAGCTGCTGCCGAGAAACAGAGAATCATTAACTGTCATTAAGCTTGGTGATCCTGTGAAGTCTATTAAAGATGTACAAGAAACTGGTTTGGAAGCACTGAAAGATCAACACCAGTGGAAGTAAATCTCAGCTGAAAGCTGCACTTTGCAATTACCTGATGACAGGAAAATTGATTTTATCCATCTCTAAGACAAAGGAATTGAGAAAAGGTACTCTGTGATTCTGGGTATATAAACAACTCTAGCAGTTGTGATGAAGAACCACCATCTCAGGTGACCTTTAGTTACACACACTAAAGCCAATGGGTTGCAGTATATTATGACTCCAACTTTTACATTACTTTTACCAAGTCATTGATATTGCATCTCCATTCAGTGCTGTGATAAAGTTTTTAGCTTCAACAAAGAGCAGAAATTATTATTTCAGATGATATTGCACAAGTGGAATCAACAAAGTAATTCAGTTGGCAAATCACCATTAGGAGAGGAAATGCAGTAGAACCATTCACAAAGTTTTTCTGTTAGTTTAAAACTGAAGAAGTTTCAATCACTATTATAAAGTATTTGTTTTTCCTTTTGTAAAACAAATTCCTAAGTTTTGTAATCAAGTTGCAAATTACATAATTTCACAAAAATTTCTAAAATAATATACACATTACAAAAAAATATTGATATGACAGTGAAAAGAGTTGTTTTGTTGAATTTCTTATCCAAAATTAGTAAGGTTACAAAGTTTTCAGCATGTATCTTCCATTGATACTCCCCCCCTTCAAATGGCAAATTTAGTATAGCATCCTTTTAACTTTTATTTGCCTTACTGTCATAATTGCGCTTCTGGCATTTTTATGTGGTGTAAATATAACATTTTGTTTATTGGGGTAGTACTAAAATAATAATAATAATAATAAAAAAAAAAAAAGAAACTTCATTACCATTATGAAGTATAGGAATAAGTTGCAATGAAACTTATATAATCAGTCACATTTGTACTTCCATGTTATTTTTATGATTTTGTTTGAGAACAAAAATTTTACAATGTTTAGGCTGCTCTGATCAAAGAATTATTGATTCTATTAGCATTATCTTTTTTTAAGACCTATATGATATTACATTTATAATAATTTTAACTTTGTTTGAAGCCTGCATCTTTAGTTATAAACTGTTAAGATTGGTTTTTTGTTCAATAGCACAAGACAAAAATTTTCCAAGTTTTTATGAACTTTGAATGATCATAACATTAGAAAATGTAATAAGTCTATAACTATTCATTTATCTTTATTTAATCTTTTTGATTTAGTCAGCATAAATGATAGAAACAAACTAGATTTTAGAGGACACTTCAATAGAATGAACAGAAAACATTGTTTTATTAGGATGCTAAATGAATAATGTAGTAAATGGAATATCATAGAGAGGGTGTAAGGAATAGGGAAACTTTATTAAGACATTAAAAACAGATTGTTTTATTCTACAATAATAAGTAGAAATATAACTGAGAATTTCACAGGGCTATTTTTTTTCAATTCAATTAACTAGCATGCTGGTATAGTTAAAGGCTAGCTTGAATATTTTACATTTCATGCGAATTTGTACAAAGCAGTGTTGTATTTTAAGCATATTTTAAAAGAGTATAAGTGACAGTTTTGTGATTTCTGTACATAAATTATTTGCACACTTTCACATTTAATGTATATTTTATTTCTTTTTTTTTTTCAAATATATGCTTTAACTATTGGGCAGTCTAAAATTCCTGTTTCTGGAATTATATGAACTTAAGAGAATCTAGTTGTAACTACGTTTAAAAAATTTTATTATATGATGTCAGTTGCGTTATTTAAAAAGAAATTTGCAAAAATTACTGTATTTTTGTTTATTGAAGATGAAGCAAAAAGGAAAGCAATATTTTCAGTATATTATCCTATTTTAAGAATGGTAAAAATGCCACACACCAACACAAAAAAAGTTGGTCCAGCTTATCTTGCACCCAATATATCAGAAATACCCAGCATACTAGAACTCTCTTGCTGAATGATAGCAATTAAATTGAGACATTCCTTCAGAACATGGATCATGGGTCTCCACATTTTCCTGTCTTTTGTAATTCTTAGTAAATTGTCTTTTTGGTATCTTCCCTAAACCCTATGACACCAACCATTTACACAAGCCTGTTAAAAGGTAGATTATGTGCTGTTTTCCTGTCCTTCTTTCCCAGTTGCCATCCTAATATGTCCAGTGAGCGTCAAATTTTCTAAGCTCTTTTTCCTCATTATGTGTCCAAGAAATTTCAACTATCTCTTTCTGATATTAACTATACTTTTTGTTTCCATTTTCTCTAAAACTGTCATTGCTCACATGTTCAGTCCATGGTATTATCAGCATCCTTCTGTTGTTTCAAGTCTCTTCATCTGTGAGATGATGATCTAGCATTCACTGCCATATATAACAGCCCAGTACACCTTTCTTTGTTTTTAGCAAAATCTTCCCGTTTCTTAATACTTAACTTTTGGAAGGCATCATTCACTATTCCAATATGCCCTCGGATTTTGACAGAAAGTCAATGTAGCCAAAATGCTAAGTTAGGACTGATAGCATTGTAGATTCTTTGGATTTTATCAAGAATCTCTAAATACATAAGAAGCATCAGACTAGATGTGGCAGCAATATTTAATGGATGGATGAGTGATAGATTTATAGATTATGGCAAGAAAAATTGCCATGCTGATAGAAGGGATAAAAAAAAAAAAAAAAAAGTTCTCCAAGATAAAAGAAGAATAGGATTTAGAAGAGTGTCCATTTAAGACAACTTTCATTTTGTGATTTGCTAAGAAAAAAAAAAAAAAAAAAATCAGAATCAGACTGAATCAGATGAAAACTTTATCCAAAAATACCAAACCTTTTAACTTAAGAAAATCAGCATGCCAAACCCTGTAAAATGCCTTCGAGATATCTAAAGAGCCCAAGCTTCACCATTCTTATCTAAAGCATAATAGCAGTAACCATTAGCACATCAGCAGTTGACCTAGAGAAGTGAAAGTCACATTGCTTATCTGAAAGAAAATTTTGCAAAGTGAGATGCTTAACCAATTTGGAATTGATTAGAGCCTCTAATACATTGCCAAAAAGAGGTAGAATCTGATAGAAGAATCAGACAAGTTGCCTGAGTTATTAAAGACTGAAACTAAAGAGGAGGATTTTTAAAAGCAGGAACACAAGAAGTAACAAGGCATTTATTGTAAAGTCAATTCAGGAGCACATTTGTTAAGGATTATTGCAGGGATACCATCAAATTCACATGCTCTGTGGGGATCCAGTTTAGAGATAATAGCAGAAACCATAACAGAGTTGTATGCATATCATGCAGTAGAAACTCAGTTCTGATTGAAAAGTCAAACATATTCCAAATTAGTCAAGTAGAATTGGAAGAGAATTTGAGTAAAACATTCTGCTCTATCAGCAAATGTTAACATCTCAAATTGAGTGTGATCAGAACTATTACATTAGCATAGCTGAAAAAAAAAAAAAAAGATTCCTGTAGACTACAGATGTGAATCAAGAAGATTGTGGTTCCACCTGGTATTTTCAAAATTACACAAAAGTATTGATGCTGGCTTTTACCCATAAAGAACATTAAAAAAATTTCACTCCAAGGGGTATTATGAAGAAAACTAGGAAATGAGAATCCCAATCAATATGCTGGTAACAGAAAGAAGTCTTGTGAATAGGAGGTTCATGCCTAATAGACACGTCAAAAGAAATATCAACAGATACTACAGTGTGATCTGAATTGCCAAGAGGACAGATTTGTGATACTTGAAAAGAGCTAGCAGGTAAGCAACAGATCTAGTAAAGAAACATGTTGATCATAATTATTAGAGAAGCAAGTAGGAAAATTTATTTGGCTGAGAAATTGAGCAATGGAAAATTTGCAAGTCTGAATATTAACACCACCAGTAACATTAAAATGATTAAGCCACTTGACATGATTAGCATTAAAATCAGAAAACAAAGATGTTTGCAGATGAAGAGAGAGAGATTTCTATATTGTCAGATATTTTCTCTAATGTGTTACAGTAATTAGAAGAAGGGGAGCAATCAAGGAAAAAAAGAGTGCAATTAAGAAAGTCAAAATCTCATGAAAGAATCATATGAGATGATTTTCATGCCATTGGAAGATTTTTCTGGATGTAAACATTAAGGCCATGATTATGTATCCTAGAATTTTTGTTGACAAAGAGGAAGATAGCCTGGAACAGAGAATTCATTTGTAGCAATAGAGTTTAAATTAGTTTCACAAAACACTTAGATATCTGTAGACTGTATAGACAGAAAAGAGTCTACACTACAAATTTTAGGGTGTGGTATTCTATTAATTTTGACCATGACTTCATTACTAACTTTCAAATTGCTTTATTTCTGTTTCTGAGTGCAATATATGTTAGTATTATTGAGTACTAATCAATTTTTTTCATTGTATCCTTGCCATAATGATTACAACTCCCTTGCACAAGGACATAACAGAAATTTCCTTATTTTACCTTTCTTGACATAATAATATTTGCTATCACAATTTAAAAAAAAAACAAAAAAAAAACACGAGAACAGGGAAACCATGAGATTGGTGAGGTTAAGAATTTTGACACACAAGAAAGAAAAATAAATTTTAAAAAACTTAACATTTACATAACTTCAGCATTTCTCAGTGCATAATTATAACCAATGTTTACATTTATATCTCCTCACAAACATTTTTATCACTAATAACATTATTTCAGTCTGACAAATTTATTTTAGAGAACAAAACAAGAATTTTTCCATTTTGTCATTTAATTACTTAACATTGCCGAGATATAGAAATTTATATCCTATTCTCTCATAAAAAAGGACTCTTGACATTTTTATGTCAAAGACACAAAAATCTATTGAAATTATGGATTTTTTGGTTGCAACCTGATAAAGTTAAATTTTTTGTACATTCTGAAATTTTAAGAATAAAATTATCACATGTATCTGTAATGAAATATGGCAAAGAACTATATTCTAAGAATTATTAAAAGAACAAAGAAAAATTCAGCTAAATGCCATTTAAATGATATATATAAACAATCTTTATAAATATTATTCATATCACTTGACACCTATAAATTGTCACTTTAAATTCTGTGTACATTACTCATAAACCAAACTTTGAGAAGACACTGAGAAAATGTTTCATCGAACAATTTGTTAAATGTAAATAAATACCATAATGCTGGCATTTCTTTTAAAGCATGCAATAAACAAATTATGAGCAAGATGTTTTTTCGAAAAAAAAATTTGAACAATTTTACTTTGAATATATAACCTTACATTGTTAAATATAATAATAGTTATTATTGCCAGAAATCTTAACTTTTTTTTTTATATTAAGCACTAAATAAACCAATAAAAAAAAAAAATTTGGGCAGAGTTTCTTGCCTGAGATTAATACCAACTTTGCCTTGTCTGCCATCTCCAATGAAATTGGTTTCAAACCACCTTTGATTTGGATTTTATGATTTTTAAATGGATTACATCTTTTTTTTCAAGCCATTCAGTTAGTCAACAAGGTCTGCTTGTGATGGTAACAGATAGTCTGTATTTTATCCTCATCAAGTCCTGTTCTATAGGGTATAAGCTTTGCATCCAACTGATCAACTGAAATCAATCCAACCTGTTTATCATTGAATAAACCATGACATGTTTCAACTGTTAGCTCAGTACAAATAGAACAATTCATCTTTAACTGAAATAAGAAAATACAGTGCATAGTGTAGTTTAAATGTAATCTTTTAAAGACTTTTATATTCAATTTTATTATAACTTTCTTCTGATTAAAAAACAAAATCAAATATTTTTGTTTCATGAAAATAATTTTTGAAAAATTATTTAAAAAATTTAAAAAAAAGTAATGAAAGCATTTCCTTCAACTATATAAATATGTCAAGTGCCAACTTCAAATATTATGTTTTAAAGATTCACATTTATCTTATGACTCTTTAAGAATGAAAAAAATCAAATGTGTTTTGTTTCATGCTAATAATTTACCAAAATAAAATTAAAAGAAACACAAACAGAAAGAATTTATTTTAACTTCATTTGTTAAGTGCCATTTACAAATTTTCTATGCACTGTTGATTATCATACATGAGGCAATGTTTACCGCTTTTTAAAGACAATCTATCTGTACAAAAAGTAATATCTGCAAAATATATTTAAATAATTTTTTTTTTAAATTAATAAAAACAATCCTATTGAATAGTCTAAGAAGTTACTTAGCACAATTATCAACATTTTAGAGGTCATGGAGCATTAGGATGATATATTGAAGGTATGGAAGTATTTTTCTTTAAATTTTTAAAAAACACTGAAATTCGGCAACGTTGCATGGCCTTAATTTAGAGGCAAAATAGGAAAATTATACCCCCTACCCTAAAATTGGAACGGTAAAGTCTAGCACAAAATAATTTGGCACACTTTCCTAACTCATGAAGGGGAACATTTGTGCCAAATTTCAAGTAATTCGGTGTCGGTGGGTGTAATGCCCTGGTGAATTGACATGGAATGACCAAAAAATTATTTTCTGTTTTATTAAAATATATATGTTAAAATATGTTAGATCGAAATGTTTTTATTGAAGATTTTTTTTTGCTGATTATAATAACACAGTGATCCTAGATTATAAAATTTAACTGAAATAAGTGAATTTCATACAATTGTTTATTTGGTGTAACATGAAATAAAAAAGAAGCAATCCCACAGGGAAAGCATAAGAGTGGAGGGAAAATACATTTATTTATAAATTTCAAATTAGCACAATATAAAAACCTAAACTGGTTAAAGAACATCACAAACTAGATAGGTCTGAAACTAAATTTTTTTGATGAATGTGCAACTTTTTTGCTTCATATATTTGTTCTAATGTGAACAAAAACTATTTATTCAATGATAATATTCTCTTTTTGAAATCGACTTATAACCCAATTCAGAACTTTAAGCTTAAATTTAAAAACATGAAATATCAACATATGTTCTGGTTTGGTTTAACAGATTGACAATGCATAAGGTTTAAAATGAATTTTTAAAAATGAGAAATCTTTCTTGAAACTTTAATTAGATGAAATTTAATATTTCCACTAAACAAAATAGTTTGCTCTATTTCAAAATTTAAATTAACTGCTTTTTTTTTTTTTTTAATACATTGGTAGCAGTTTATTTAACTATTGACAGCTTGATGACAGATGGATTTTTTTTTTTAAATATAATTTTTAAGTATTCAGTAATTTTAAAAATGTTAGAAATTATTTTCCGCACTCTAATATTTTATTGATTTTTAGATACTTTGGCTTTAAATTTAATATAGTTAGTGGTTTTACTTTCCAATAACATCTGCATCTATAAAAATTGGCACATTTATACACATACAAAAACAATTCAAAGTACTTTTTAAGATACATGGAGTCTGTAAATTGTAATAAGCTTTACAATTTATAATTAGTAAATGTAGTTTTATTTAATAACAATATTCACTAACCTTTACACCATTGAAACTGAATTTTAAAAGATTTAAAAGCTTTATAAATTATTCTAATTGAAATTTTTTAAAAAATGAAAAACTTGTAAAAATTCATTATTCATTAAAATTTTTTTCTCCTCAAGATAATAAATATCCTTTATATATCTTATTCATAAAAAGCAATTAAAATCTTTTTAAAATTAAATAATGTCTTATTTTTATTTTATGATTCAGAGCAGATTTTTTTTCTAAAAAAAAAAAAAAAAAAAAAAAATTGATGATTTAAAATTCTCCAAAGAGAATATAGTCACTAAAATTATCATGCTGAATTTCTCAAGTTTCCATTAAATTAATTTTTTTTAATTCTAACATGTTCAAAATTTTGGATAAAATCTTGTTTTGTTTATGTCATAACAGTGGCATAATTTCCTGTTGAAAAGACATTGATTTGGAAATTCTTGTAAAAATCAAATAATTGTCCGATTTTAAGGAAATTTTCAGGACATATTCACAAATGAATGAAATTATTATATTTTTTTTTAACATATGTTACACCTCCCACCTCTATTTAATTTCATAAAATTTTGCAAAAAACCTTTCTATTTCCTGATTTTTTTTTATTTGTTAAAAGACTCCTTGGAGAATCTGAAACACCTAAATTTTTTTTTTTTTGAACTTGCAAAATCTGTTCTGAAATGAAAAATAATGAATGCAATGACATTATTTAATTAGAAAAATTTTTACTTGCTTTTGAAAATAAGTTATATTAAGGACATTATTGGCTGAAGAAATATTTTTCGGATGAATAGTGAATTTTTACAAGAATTATTATTTTTTTAAATTTTAATTATGACAATTTATAATAGTTTAAAATCATGTAAAATTCCGTATTGGGTTATTTCCTGGATGTGATATAGTAATTAAGTACGAACAAAATTTACAAATCCAAAACTGAAAAGATTAATAAATATAGTTACACTATTCAATTTTTAAAATAATTTTTTATTTTTTTTTTTACTTAATTTGTTCCTTTTTTTCATCTATGAAAGGCTAAACATGACATTATTATGAAAAGGCCATGTGAGTTTTGTCTCTTTACAGAGAAATTAATTTAAGAAAATTTTATAGTATTTAAAATTTTTTTTATTTTTGCATAAAGCATCTTTGAAAGGCAGTTAAAAAAAAAACAAAAAAAAAACGTTCACTTAGGTTTCATAAATTTTATGTCAATTCTAGTTATCATCACTTCGTCACACATTCATCCATCAAACATCGCTTCAGTTAAACAGGGCCGATCAATCACAAATGGTTGTATATTAATTTTTTATGTAGGTACCTCCACTGAATTTTTGATACTGAAGTTTTAAAATTAAATTTTAAAAATGAAAAAATTTATTATTTCCAATAAGTAAAATATTCTGCTGTATTTCAGATAGAGATTATATAGATTGGAATGTCAAATGATTGCTCAATTTTTTTTTTTTTTTAAATTTTCTTAAGTGGCCATTTTTGTAATTTTTAAGAAATTTGTAAACAAATTTATTATGTTTAAAATTCTTTCAAAATTAAATTATAGATTTGTGACACCTTATTAGATTAAAATTAGAAAATTTAAAGTTAAATTAACCTGATTTGAAATAAATATTACTTACTTACTAAAAAACCAGCATTTCTTAACGATGAGTTCCTCTTTCTTTGATCTTTATTGATTTATTGAGAAGCTCTTAAGGTGATGACAGCTCTTATGGATGACCAGAAATTACATATCTATGAAAACTAAATGAACACATTTTTTTTTTTAGTTTTTAAATACCTAATAATTTTTACAAATTAACATATTTTGAGTAATTATTTAATATTTTATTGACTTTTAGTTAGGTTTTTAAGAAACTTCATAAAGCTTCATTTGGATTTTATCTCTAGGTTCATAAGTTCACATAAGTTCACCTTAAACAAAAAAAATAATTAATTGAAATATGACCCAAACTAAAATAAATATATTAAATTAAAATATTTAGTGAAATAGCAATTAAGAAAGGTCAAACTTTTTTTGATATTTTGAAGGGATGGTTTGCAAAGACGTTAATGATGAAACAGAGCTGAATTAAAAGTGAAATAATTGCAGACGACACTTAAATCACGTGACATTTTTAAGGATTATGTCATATATAGATTCCCATGGGTAGAAATTAGGAACGTTTTTTTTTTTTTACTAAAAATTATTTTTAAAATATTCAGGCTGTTATGAGCTTTTCAAATTTTGATTTGTAAATTTTGCTTTTCACTTAATGATATCACCAAATCGCATTCTTGAAAGCAATGAAAAATTTTAAACGATTTTTGATAGGTAACTCCATGAGATCACTAAAAAAAGAGGATAGCATGATGAGAAAGATGCCAAACTTGACGAAAACAAAATTTTATCGTCTAAATGCTTATGTTGTTATTAAGAGGAAAGACCAAAGTTTTTTTTAATTATTTTTTAAAATTCTTTTCTTTTTAGAACATTCTAAATTTTGATTAAAAAAACCTTGTTTCTCTTTGTATCACCAGAACTAGTAAAATAACATATACAATTTTTAGCATGTTTTTTTTTGTATGACACACATTAATTTGGAAAATCTTGCAAAAATAAAAATAATTGTTGGATGTTAATGAAACTTTCAGAAACTATTCACAGATGATCGAAATTATTATGTGTTCTTTTTTTTATTAGTCATGGCAGAAATATTTTTTATATTTATTACCCCCCCCCCACAACTAATTTTATGAAAACACTAGAATTTCGATCACATCATGTTTAGTGATTACAATAGTTAAAAGCACAAGGCTTTAAGGAATGCAAATCATGTTTTTATTGTTTTTAATTGGATCCCACCTTACCTGAACATCAGCTCTGAATATTAACATATAAAACTCAATAAAACAAAGATATTATTTAATTTGAAATGCTTTTTATTTGCTTTCAGTTGTTTTTATGAATATGGACAATATTTTTTGAAAACAAAAATTTTTTTGGATGAAAAATGAATTTTTAAAACAATTATTTGTTATTTCTTTAATTATAATAGATTTTTACATTTAAGTTGTTAAAATATTATACAATTAGTTAAAAGCCGCATCGGGTTTCCTAAGTGTCCTCATGAGATATATCTTTTTTACTTTGTTGTAAACTGCATCATTAGGACTAATCAGAAGAAGATCCGCAGTAATTAAAAAATGTAATCTTGTGTTTATAATCGGGCTGTAATTATAAAGTACAGAAGACCACCCAGAATACAATTAATTTGCGTTATTTGAGTTAAGCATTGTTCTCCACTGTTAAGGTTTTTACTTTTGTGAAAAATGTGTGGAGAAGTTAATTTGTTTTTTCAATTTCAACTGAGAAGGGTACTTACAAGTATCAGTATCATCTTATGAAATTTATATGATCAGTCAGTTATGACATTTTTCCATAATTGAAATATCAAAATTAATAATAAAATGAATGGAAATACAAATAACACAGTAATGTAATAAATGTACATAAAATTATAGTATTTTATGTACACTTCTGATAAAATTCCATAAGAAAGGTACCTATAAATTAATTAGATACCTTTACCTTTATTAAGGTAAGGACACTTAAAGTGTCCTTACCTTTAACAAAAGCAATTAAAAGCTTTTTGTAATTAAATAATGTCATAGTTTTATAGCATTTTTTTATTTTACAATTCATAGTTTCAATGAAACGGGTAACTGCTTTACAAAAAAAAAAAAGTATTTACTTTCTTCAAAGAGTCCCGTTTTTCACTAATACCCCGCCGCTTAAAAAATTATGTAAGTGGGTGGTAAACATATGTATATAAAAAAAAAAAAAAAATTTTTGGTAAAATTTTCTAAGAAGAAAAAAAAAAATTCATTCATTTCTGAATATGTCCTGAAAGTTTCATAAAAATCCAACAATCATTTGAATTTTGCAAGAACTTCCAAATCAATGCGTTTTTCCTCGGAAAAAGCGCAAAATAAAACCAACCTTTTTTTCTAGTTCGCTGCTGATGTAAAAAAAAAAAAAAATTGACCAAAATTCCGAACGTGCAGGAAATGAGTAGTAAAAAAAACAAAAAAAACAAACTTTGGTATTTCCCCTTTAATAATAAACATTTTGATGACAAAACTTTGTTTTTATTTTTTATTGAGTGAGTTTGGGGCCTTTTTTAATCATGCTATGCAGATGCTGCTTTTTTTTACGCGACCTATTTATTTCAAATCAGATTATCATTAATTTAACTTTAAATTTTCTAATTTTACTCAACGTGTCAGATATATATTTTGGAAGAGTTTTAAAATCAGTAAATTTGTTTGTTTACAAATTTCTTAAAATTAAGAAAATGGCCGCTTTTAAGAAAATTTTAAGAAATCGAAATTAAGTTTGACATTCCAACCCATAATTTCTATCTGAAATAAATACACCAGAATATTTTACTTACTGAAAATAATAAATTTAATCCTTTAGCTTTCAATTAAAGCTAAAATGAAATCTTTAAGAATGCTTTTCCATTTTTAAAAATTAATTTTTAAACCTTAGGTATCGAAAATTTATGTCGAAAAAGTGGAGGTACCAAGAAGGGCATTTATAATCAATTTTTCAGCGAATTAGTGGAGGTACTGAGGAGCACCGAATTCGGTATTTGTTAAAAATTGATAAAAGCATTAAACACACACAAGGTTATTGTAGAAGTGAGAAGTGTGAATGATTAATTCACAAATAATCTTAAAAAAAAAAAAAAAAAAAAATTTACACACAGCGTTTGTAAAATGCACAACCGGGATAAAAAAAAAAAGTCAAATCTTCACTTTTTAGTTTACTTCAAAATTTAATAGCGGTAAAAATTGTGTTTTTAAATATCCGTAACAAAAATATAGAGTTGTAGTTCAAGCTTGGGAAATTATTTCAGTAATGTGCGTGTTTTCATATTACAACAACAAGAAACGTTTAATTAGGTGGAAGAAATTTGTTTTGTGAGGAAGCAAGTCTCTGGGACATCAACAATAGGGGCCATTCAAATTTATCAAGAAGCACGTGTATCGATAGAAAATTTGTTGGAAACAAAACAATGCATAATGTATTAAAAGTTTTCATATTTACAATTTTTAAAGATCGGGGACATTCAAAAAGTTTTGGCATAAAAGAGGATGATAAATTTCTTGGAATGTTTACAGTACACTTAACCCGGATGTTCAATAGTAGTTGGCGAAAAGAAAGAAAGAAAAAAATGAAGTTTTATTTATTTTATCAGAAAAAAAACAAAAACAATAATAAACATTTAAGATTTATCACGATTTAATGATATTAGTTAATTATTAATGAGATTTAGTTAGGGTTGTTTTCTTAAGTTTTATTATAGCACACGTGCTGTAGTAGTATCAAAAACCCTTTTCCGGAAAGCAAAAAACAAAACAGGAAATATCTTCGTCGTTAATTTTAAAAAAGGTATTTTTCATTTGTTTCTGAAGCATGTAAAATAGAATATATTTGTTTTTTTTCTTTTTGAAAAAGATGGTTCAGTATTTAACAGTTTGGAATGTGACTGACTGTACAAAAATTCTTTATCTTAATTCTTTAAATAGATAACAAATCATAAAGGCTAACAAAAAGAAAAACAAAACATTCGTCATCATCAATTCAATACATCTTTCGAGACTTCAAAAACCATCAGCAATACAATCTTGTTTGAAATAAACACTAAAATATTTCGATTAAGATTTGCCGAAAAAAAAACAAAAACAAAAACAAATAATGAATATTTTATGGTTTTAATTTTTTAAAAAGGAAGAAAAAATATGAAAGAATCAATCGATAATGCTTTTTTTATCAAACAAGATAATCGCGGCCGCTGTAGTAAAAATTTGGTTCAAGTTTCCTAAGAACTACGAGCTTCGATATACTTGCTTCGTTTTCAAGAATAACATTTCGTGCTTATAGTAGCAAACATAAAAATGTGTACAATTAACACTATTCAGTTTTTTGACTTAGGTGGTAGCAGCAGGCAATCCTAACAAGTCAGTGGTCACATAGTCGGGGGTCAGTAGCGATCATCCCTGAAGACTTAGTATTTTTAAGTAATAAGATACATTTTAGATTTGATTCGAACTATGTTAAATATGACTAATTAAACCAATTTATTTTTTGTAAAATGTTAAATGAATACAGAATAACCATAATCAGAATAACTATCAGACGTAACTTAGAACTGACACTAAGTGGCAAGTGCCTACCTTTTCGAACGGGACTTATTGCAAATAAGTATTTAGTATACAATACATATACGTGAAATATATAATAACCTCAGATATTAAACGGGATTTGTATATTATTTCAAGTTATTTTTGCATAAACTACAAATTCAACTGAAATAATGTCTCAATATTTTTAGAAAGCACACTACTAGTACTAACTCAATAGTTATGTCGACCTTATACAAGTTACATTAATAAAAAAAAGCAACAGGCGACTTATTTTACACTTTAAAACACCAACGACACACAATGCATGAAATAAATAAATTCATACAATTATTCTACATACACATTCCGATAGTCTCTCCCGTGTTTCAGTGTCTTTAATATCCTCAGATACTTCTTCGCCGCTTTCGTCTTCGGATAGCCTCCTTCGTCTACGTCTTTCCGCCATTTTAGCTGACGATTTTTGCTCAAACCTCGACAGTTTGTTTAAATCACGCGAGAGTTACATTTCACTATTTCAACCTATTAGCGTGGTTATTTGATCAAGGCCATTTCTATCAGGGCAAGAAAGGTGCCTTTTAAGGGAAGAATTGATATCTACTAGTCAGTTTTGATCAAGAGTCTTTCCTTATTCAAATTTCAACATTAATTCTTGATGATTGTCAGTTATTTTTGTGAAAATGCTAGTTATAGTATCAGCTATTGCTATCATTGTAAAATTACTGTTGTCTCAATGATACACTGTCCTTTAAAAAATTGTCCCATCATCATTTAAATTTTAAAATGTTTTGTCTCTAGCATCTACAACAGTGTAGACGAGTGAGCACTTGGACAAAACTCTTCCATAACTATTATTCAGACAATAATAGATGTAAAAACATTTAACACCAATTGTCAGGTGGGGTCCAACATATAACCATAAAAAAAATTTTTACCTTAAAAATATTAATTTAAAATAAATAATAATTCTTCCAGTATTATGCTTTTATAGTTTTTTAAAACTATAAATGTATATAATTTTTTTAAATTATATAAATTTAGCATTATACAAAACAAAAGAGGCATTTCTTTACACTTGTACTCTGTCAAAATTCTAGGTTTTTAAATTAAATGGAAATACTTGTTTTAACATCCACAGCTCATAAAAACAGACCTTAATTTTGTCTGTCCCTGCGCTCACACTTCCAGAATATTGTCCAAAAATACTAGGGTCATAAAACATCTTTTCTAGCCAATCAGAAAAATCCTACACAGTTTTCATAGCAGCCGTTTCTGAGTCATTCAGACAACACTGAATGGACCACAGGTAAACTAAACCATTAGCAGTGAATCCAAGGTGCTTTCACCAACAGCAATGCATTCATCCAGTGACAAATCCAGCAGTCTCAGTCTTTCATGACTAATATACAATATCTTGAAATGAGCAATTGATAGAACCTTGTAAATCGCAGAAATAAAAATTCTTTAAACACAACTTATCTCCATTTGTTTTTTGTCACTTCCACTTTTTTCTTGTTAATGTTAAGGCCACTGTTACACACTTATCTGATTTTGATAACTGGCATACACAGTGAAGTGTAAATGTAAGAAAATAGTACTGCTATTGGCCTGCTGATGGCAATGCCAGTGGGCCTCTAGCGGTCTGCTAGTGGTAACATTGCTGAGACAAACATGCTGGCAACCAACAGTGGACCACCAGCAATAAATGCTAATGGCATGTCACCCAGTGACAGATTAGTGGCTTGTGTGTAGGGTGGGTGGCATGCTACTAGCATTTACCACTGGTGGCTCACTGTCGGGTTGCCAGCATGTTCATGTTGGCAATGTTAACACTGGCGAACTGCTAGAAATCCACTGGTGGCTGCCACCAGAGGACAGTTGGTGTTGGCAGTGGCAGATTGGTAACTTGAATGTAGGAAGAGGAAATAATGATTAAAATGGAGATATTTGTGAAATGGTGTTATTTATAAAAAAAAGGTTTAATTATCTGTCAAGTATATCATTTTTTATTATATTGACTTTTACTTATTTATGGGTAGATAAACTTCTATAACAATTAAATTTAGAATGTTAAAAAGTAAATCATTTTGTCCATTTCAAAATTTATTATTAAGATAGATATTTATTAACCATGGAATAATTCTGTAGAAAGAATGGAAATAGATTCTGATGTATCAATCTTCTAAGTAGGAAGGGTTTTGGTATCTTGAAACTTTTGGTATTTGCATAGGTTTGAAGACTGACCATTGACATGGGTCGGAAATATACAACTAAATCAGCCACTAAGCAATTTGCATGTGTATGTTCATACACATGTAATCATAATCATCATTGTTAATTAAAATAATAATTATACATGCTAAATAAGTTATTTTAAAAATATTATTTAACTATTTTTGAATTCCTAAGAATAAAAATTTTAAAAATGTTACTATTTCTGCTGTATCTTAGAAAATAAGATGCAAGTTAATTAAGCAGTACATGTTTAAAAGTTTCTACTTTACACATTGTTTTTTAAAGCAAGCATTAATCTCCTGCAGATTTTTCTTAATATCAGTAACACAACTGTTATATTGGGTACATCTCTCTGTAGTAACAGTTTTAGCACAATTCTCCAAATTACGTTAATAAAACAGGTTCACTGAGTAATGCTGTCTTGTTCACCAGTTGCTTTCCTTTTATGCTTGTCCTATCTCAGTTGCATATGATACTACACCTCCCTGAATCGAAGAGGTTGTATACCCTTGTTTTTTTCTTCTACTACTTCTGATTATTCTCGTACTGTGCTTTTGTCTTCCTTGTCTTCTTTTTAATGGTGATCTTGGTCATCATTTTCTTCTTCACTCTTGTCCGGCTTTTCATTTTCACTTTCTTCCATTTCCTGCTCCCTTCCACTTTTGTGACTTTCTGTCTCTTCTTGTTCTTCCATTTCCACATTATCCAGTTTGTTTCTGCTTCTAAACTGATCCACATATGCTAGTATATTTTGTCTCTTTTTTCCAATATAGCTTTTTTGTGTCCTTTTTGCATCAGGAAATTTGATTCTTCTGGATCAGCCTCATTATTCTTTCTATACCATACCTTTTCTTTTGTTGAAAAGGACATAGTTATGGGGGCTTTAATTTGCCTTCCCATTAATGCTGATGGGTTTAGTTTTCTTCCCACATGTGGAATGGCTTTGTAAGTGAGGAGCATTTTCAGTAATATGCTTTCATTAAGTGGTGAGAATGTTTTAACCTCATTTTTATCATTTACACCATTCTTTTCGCAATGCCATTAGATTGTGGGTGATACGGTGGTGTCTTGTATGGGATGCATCTAATCTGTTTTAACCATGCACATAAGTTCTCATCACAAAATACGGGTGCATTGTCAGTGAGTAATGTCTGGGGTACTCCATTCTTTGAGAATATAGTTCTTAGTACTTGATTGTAGTGGCTTTTCTGTCTTTTATTTTGACAACCTCTGGCCATCCTGAATACGAGTCCACTAATACTAAAAACAATCCCCTATCTTTGATATGTGCATGATCCATGTGGACCCTAACCTATGGCTCTGCTTCCTTCGGCCATGAGTGAATTTTTCTTTACATGAAATTTTTATTTCCACACATTTTGGGCATCTTGTAATGTATTCCTCTACATCTTTTGAATACCCTGGCCACCAAGCTTGTAACTTTAGTCTTTTTTGTGTTGCTGTTATGCCACAATGCATGTCATTATGTATTCCTTTTAATATGTCCCTTCTCAGTATTTGTGGAGCTACAATTATATCCCAATTGAATATTATGCCATTTTATATAGTTAGTTTGTGCTTCATTTCTTTAAAGGGTCACTCTACCATTGAACAATTGCTCTATATATTATTTTTTATTCTCTCTACTATTCTGCTTAATATTGGGTTTTACTTTGTTTCTATTTTGAGTCTATTTAGAGGAAGAACATCCATTTCTACCCAGTGTATTATTTTGTCTTCAGCATTTTCCTGTTTTTCTTCTGTTTCATTCTTGAGCTGTAATCTTGATAAGGCATTTACGTGAGGGATAGTGTTCCCTTTTATGTATACTATGTCAAAATCAAATACCATGATTTTTATTGCCCATTTTAAAATCCTTGATGATGTTACATTTGGCAATTCTTTTCTTGGGTTAAATATGAATTCCAATGGTTTGTGGTCCAATTTTAATAAGAATTTTTTCCTATCAAAAAGTTTCCATGCCCTTTCCATGCTCCATACAATCGCTACTGCTTTTTTTTGTTCAATATTTGAGTGGTTAATCTTGGCTGACATTAACTTTCTTGATATGTACAAGATTGGGTGTTCTTCTTGCAATATAATAGCAGCAATCACCTTTTCACTCATGCCTGTGGTTAACATTACTTCTTTTTGTGGATCAAAATCTTTTACTATTGGTTTGTTCCTCAGTATCTTCTTTAGTGTTTCAAAAGCACTAGTTTGCTTTTGTGTCCATTTAAATTTATTATTTTTTTTGCATAATTCTGTAAATGGCTCTATTATGTCACTATATCTTGGTATGTACTTATTAAAATTTATTAGCTCCAAAAAGGATTCTAATTCCTTTTTATTTGTGGAGGAGCTATTTCTGTTATTTTCTTTGTTAATCTATCATTAGGTGATATGCCTTCTTTCAATATTTGCAGTCAAAATTACATTTGTCTTTGTTTACAGTCATGCCTGCCTTTCTCAATCTCACTAAAATTTGCTCTGTTTTATATTTCAATTCTTCTTTAGTTCTTGCCTCTACACATATATCGTCCTGGTATATTATCATATTTCTTGTTTTTCTTAATAAGACTCTCTCAATTGCTTTCTGAAAAATATGACTCAAAGTCTTTACCCCAAATGGTAGATGAGTCCACCTTAATAAGCTTATAGGGGTGTTTATCATGGTGACTTCTTTGAATTTCTCATTAATTTCTATTTGGTTGTATGCTGCCTTGAGATCAATTTTTGCAAAGTGTTCCATTTTTGCTAACTCGTGGCTCACAGTTTCAATATTTGGCAAAGGAAAAGAGTCTGAACATATAGTGATTTACCCCTATCTTGTAATCACTACAAAGCTTTAAATTTCTGTCAGGTTTCTTTATCGCTAGTATTGGTGATGCCCAATTGCTACCACCTTGAGTTATTCTTTCTAGTATCCCCTTGTTATATCATTTTGTTTAACTTGGCCACTACCAAAGGTAGGATATGAATTGGAACTCTTCTTGATTCAATATATTTTGGGTGATAATTTTCTTTTAGTTAAATACTTGCTTTATAGCCTTTCAATAATCCTATTTCATTTTCTTGTGCCTCCAAAGAATTGATTAACTTTACTGTATCTACTTTTAATACATCAATTCCTAGTAATCCATGATCTTTTTCGCATTCTACAGCTGTAATGGGAATTACTTCAAAATACTTATCAGTTTCAAAATTGCCTTGAAATGTACCCATTATTCCTATAGTCATTCCATCAAATTGCTTTTTTTTTAATTTAGGTCATCCCAATTTGATCCAGAAATTTTTTGGTATCAATGTGACTTCACTACCTGTATCAACTTGCATGTTAAATATCTGGCCATTTATCCTTATTTTTTCTCTCCTTCTTTTTTGTGTATTCACTGTAAATATTTCAGCCTCTTCTTCGGAGGGGGTTTATACTTTTTGTACTCTTTCTATTTTCTTTTCATATTTGCATATGTTGTGAAAATGATATCTTTTTTTTGCAATTTGAGCATACTTTTCCTAAAGCAGGATATTTGTACTTGTTTCTCTCATGATTTTTTCCACAGTAGCTGCATTTAGTTATGGACTTGGTCGCTCTTGTCCTGTAGGCCTCAAATTCCTCTTTTGGTTGATTAAATTCGCTAATCAACTCTAACTGTTGTAAAAACTCGAAGCTAGCTTCCAAACTCATGCTACTACTTTGTAAATTTTCCAGTATTTTTCATTTGTGGTTTTGGTCTTGCAAACCTTCAATTATTCTGAGAAGAATTAACTCGTCTTCTGTAGTCATTTCCTGAGTTCCCAACTTTTCAAATTCACAATACTTGGAACGTTCTTTTAATCTATGTAAGTACTGTATAATGGACTCATTGGGTGCTTGTCTAAAATCTTGCTTCTTTAAGAAGTGACCAGTTTTTACTTTGGTCTTATCTTCTTTTTTATAATTTTGACAATCTCTCTGTAGTAGCAGTCTTAGTACAGTTCTCCATGTTACATTAAGCAAATGGGTTCACTGGATAATGCTGTCTTGTTCACCAGTTGCTTTCCTTTTATGCTTGTCCTATCTCATTTGTATATGATACTACAATAACCTTTTTGTTTGTCAAGCATTCTGTTTTCAAATTATATTTAAAAAGTAATATTAATAGTTATTATGTTCCCTTTCTTTTGGTCATAATTGTATGTTTATAAATGAATGAAGAAATTAACTTAGATTAGTGAACTTACATTTATTTATTGACTATCAGGTATACCAGGAGAAAATAATTTTAAATGTAAGCAACACAAGAAACATGCCTTATTTAACATATTTCTTGTTACTCAACATAACAAATGAAAAAATAATACTATTTCTATTTGAAAAAGAAACTTATTGAAAAAATATTCTGATGCTCAAAATATACTCCTTTAGTTTGACAGTGCTTTTGGATTTACAACATTAATATGTCTACTACCAACTTGTTTTGACCTTACAGTAAGTATCAAGAAAACCAAAGTCTTTGCACAGCCAGTCCAAAATTATAAATATTTTATATTTTATTACTGTTAGTCTTTGGTGCCCACACTTCAAAGCAGGTGGATTAGTTCAGCTGAAGGGGTCATAAATTATCACAGGGAAAGAAAGAAGAACTGACAGCTATAGGCAGATTCAAGCCCCAAGACAGAAAATTTGAATAAAACAAACACTCATGTTTAACTTTCCACTAAAGAACTAATAAAGCTATCGTGACAACAACCTTCATGTTGAGACACTCTTATTCAGTAAGTGGGTGCCCTTTTGTATTGCCTTGTGCAATTTTTGCTTCCTCAAAGTTTTTCCCATTTTTGTAATTTTTAAAAGGGGTAATCTTTTTGTCATTGAATTCTTCTCTTCCAAAAAAACTGTAACCCATTTTTTCCTTTTTTCCGATGGTAATCTTTTTTGAAACATCTGAAATTTGTTATCCTGCCTTAATAGGTGCAGAAATGGAAATTTTTTGCAAATTTTGTATTTGTACATTTTTTTCCTTTTGCAATAAATATTTTTCCTTTAAAGTTTTATGCAGCAGTTGAGTATATTTTGTTATTTGCACCTATTTTGACCTCAAGGATAAGAGAAGCACGTGTTCTCTTTTCCTTTTCTCTTTCTAACTAGGTTTTTGTGTTTGACACAAGAATTTAGATTTGGTAGAGAGTTAAAATTTTTATATTTTGCACTAAAAGAGCATGAATTTGGTCTTCATGTAAATTAAATTTTTATAAAATACTATCTTACCAGATGATATTACCATCTGTGATACACCTCTTGAACAAGTAGAACATTTTCCATATCTAGGTAGCCTTTTATCAAACAAGTGCACCTCAGAAAAGGATGTGGAACACAGAGTTGAGCTGCACATGGAGAAATTTGGAAAGCTAACTAAACACAAAAATTATGGTCTATAATGCTGTTGTCCTTTCATTTTCTATAATCAATCACTCAATCAATTTAGTAAAATCTTCACCCATCACCTACTTGACTCATGCAGTCTGACCATTAGGCCTGGCAGATTCCTGCTTGGGACCAAGTGACAACAATCCACTCTCCACCCACATTGTGAATTTTCAGACCTGAAGAGTGGTTTCATCAATCCTGGTTTGACACAGTCTATTGAGAGTGCTGAGAGTGAGACAAGGGTATATTAGTAAAAAAATAAATTATGATAAAATAATCAAGGAAGAAAGACCGAAGTCACTTCAACAGAGTTCAAGTCTTTATATACAGGCAGAATTAAAATTAAGGAGAGAGAGAGAGAGAGAGTCGGGGAGAGAGACAGTCAGCTGCTTATCAGGTTATCTCTCTCGGTCGTTCCAATTTCTTATGCAAATATTGTGTCTGCCCTCATTGATACAACAGGGTCTTCCACTTGGTTCATATCAGGTCTCTGCACTTTGCTAACAATCACTATTATGATCTCGTCTCAGGAGCTTTCAGGGACTTCACTCTACTTTCCACAATTCGTGGCCCTGCTCATCACTCCCTGACTAGGGTTTGAGTGGTAGTAAAATTGAGGCTATGAGTAACATGATGAAATTAATGGACTAACTGGAAATATTGATAATGTGAGTAGCTTAAGGAAAAGGTTGAAAAAATTCTTCCGATTATTTCTTTTTTTTAAAGAGATTAATATAAAATTTTATCCAATTATAGCTTAAAAGTTAATAATTTTAAATTAAATATTGTAGTCAAGTTTATTTGTATTCTCCAATTGTCATTCAAAAATATTTTTGCAACTATTATACTCTGTTGCAATTAAGTCTCTTTCTGGTTCACACTACATGTTGGCCAGATGTGAACACTCAGAAAGCAAAAGGGGCTCCAAGCATCACATCCAGTACATAAAACAAATTCCTGCAATAAAAATACAATAGCCAATAATGAACATTCCTGCTGGAAAAAAAGACGACCATGGAGACCATTAGATTTGCTTAAAAGAAAGACCCTCATAAACGGCTGAAAAGGCCACCTGTCAACATGCAGGCTAGTGGTATCTGTCACTGCCATGATCACTTCTTTTGTTACCACCATGATCTCACCTGACTTGCCACACATGGAATGCCACCAACAGGCCAGATTCAACACAGCCAGGTTTCTGATGTGAATCCCCATGATTTCTAACACCTTACTATTCAACTCCAGGTTTGCCATGTTGTCACTACTGTGACCCTATCTCATTGATACCACATTCGACCTGCTTGATCAATATTCACCACCTACACCAGGCTCTCCAGCATTTCCATCACAATGACCCCATTCACTGATCTTCAATTCTACCAAAAAGCAACAGAGTCGTTCCACTCGATCAAATTTCATTATCCACCTTGGGCTTCCCTTGTCACCTCGGCAACCAAAACACCTTACCACCATGCCCTCAATCGACAAAACTGTCAATTCGCTAACCTATATCACCAGACAGATCAGCTTCAACATCTTTGCATCATATGAACATGAGCCCATCAAACAGCAACAGAGATGTTGATTTCAACCATGAAGAAGTGCATATGCTAAATGTAGAAATAGGAAAATCAGTGACTTTTACACATGATTTTAACATTTTTCTATAAAAATAGGTAAATCTACTACTTTTATACTATATTTTAATATTTTTTATATAAAAATAAAGAATTCAGGTACTTTTACACAATTTTAACTTTTTTGCATAAAAATAGTAAAATCTACAACTTATATATTATATTTTGATATTTTTTTGTAAAATGATGAAAATCACCTACTTTAATGCATGATTTGAATTTTGAATAAAAATAGGTAAACTGAATACTTTTTACACTATATTGTAAGTATTTTGCTGCCAAAAGAACCCTCAAGTTTGAGCCCTGTTCCAAGAATTAGTAACAATAGGCAAAATGTCACCGTAGAGATTTTAATGGGAACGGTTAATTTTGTTATACAAAGAACTACATAAGCCAGATTGAAAACTGACCTGAAAAATCTTTGATTTTTATTTCATCTGTGAGAACATTTCTTCACTGTGGTTTGAACCCTAACCCTATGATTACTGACAATACTCGATGTCCACTGCTCTGTGTTTAAGAAACACATTATGGACAGAGCAAAGTGTGGACTGTGGAGGCCAGCAACCAATGACCTGTTGAATAGTGACAGTATCGACCAGTGTGGGATTGACTCTGCAAACAACTCATCATCCTATGAGCCTGAGGAAGCAAGTCATCTTCTGGTATAAAGTGGTATGTGGCAAGGGTCAATATCATCTGGCCATTGCTCACCAGGTTCAACCCAGTATCAACTGGGGCATAGGTGTTATACTACTTTTATATATAATTTTAACTTTTTGTATAAAAATAGGTAAACCTACAACTTATACATTATATTTTAACTTAGTTTAAATAAAAATAGAGTATTCATTTACCTTTACACATGATTTTAATTGTTTTGTATAAAAATAGTAAAATCTACAACTTTTATATTATATTTTGATATTTTTATGTAAAATTAGGAAAAACCTGCTTTTACACATAATTTTAATGTTTTTGTATAAAAATAGGTAAACTTACTACTTTTTCCCTATATTTTAACATTTTTATCTAAAAATAAAGTCATCTACTTTTACAAACGATTTTATCTTTTTTGTATAAAAAATAGTAAAAACTACAACTTATATATTATATTTCAATATTTTTTTATAAAATTAGAAAAATCATCTACTTTTACAAATAACTTCAACTTTTTGTATAAAAATAGGTAAACCTATTACACTATATTAACTAGATACCTCTATGAATTCGGTATATGTAAAGTTTAAAATTAATTTTTAAAAATGAAAAAGCTTTCCTGAAACTTTCAATTTAGCTTTAAATGAAAGCTAAAGGATTAAATTTACTATACTCGGTAAGCCAAATACTTTGGTGTATTTCAGACAGAATTGATTGGAAAAGATTTGCATTTTTTCCAGTAAAATCGATAATGTCAGCCATTTTTTAGACATTTGTAAACAAAACTTAATTTCTGTCTATATTTCCTCAAGGACACATAGCACAGTGGATAAAGACGTTGGTTAGATCCAGTGACAAGAACCAAAGAGTGTGAGTTCAATACCCGGTTAAAGCAGTGGAGAAGTTTCAGAGGGAAACAGGAGATAACTGATAACTGACATCCATTAAACATGGCACATGGAACTAGAACAGTCTACCCCAGTGAGTGAAATAAAGGGTTCAGTTGGACATTCCAACCACCTGAAGAAAGCCAGAGCATACAACAGCTGAAACGTAATAAATATGGCGACAAAGATGAGGACAATAGTCTGAATAATGTAATAAAATTTAATTTCCACTTTTAAAAATCTTGCAAAAACAAAACATACTTCTGAAAAGTTATTTGAGGAAATTAGCAAATTTAAAGTTAATCTGATTTGAAACAAATATTACGTATAGCATAAAATGTTGTATACAATCATTTCCTAATGACAGGGTTTTGTTTTTCTGAGGTGTTAATTGATTTATTGACAGTGAATTGACCATTGAATGCATTCATAATTAAATATGGTGTAACAGATGATCAATTTCATTAGGGTTTTGTTTTTTATTTCCTGTAAGGGGGGACAACCCTTAAAACATGTGACCTTTTAAGAAGAGATTAATCCTTACTTCAGAAATTCTGCATCTATATACATATATAAAAACAAACCGAAATTCTTTTAAAAATAGTTAGGGTCTTCAGATTGTAATAAGCTTTAAAATATATGATTAGTGATTACAGTTTTACTTAATAACAATATTCCCTAAGAATTATCTCATTGAAATTAGAAATTAAAAGATTCAAAACTTTATAAATTATTCAATTTTAAATTGTAAAAAATTGTAAATTCTGCTTCTAACTTGTAGGATATAAAATCTTATGTTTTACAACCAATAGCTGAAACCCAAATAAGTAAGATGTGATTGGGGCAGCAGCCTGCTGTCTTTGGTCAGGATCGATCCTGTTATTGAAGAACAATCTGTCAAACCACACTTGTGGGTCATTGGTGATGTTTGACACAGCAGCTGGTCTTTAAGTTGACCTCTTCAACTATGACCTCTCTTACCCACATGGTGATTTTTGATCATAAGAGAGTCAAGTTGAATTATCACTGGGGTATCTCAACCAAGCTAAACCAAGGAGTTGAATACGCGCACAAAATTGAAAATAAAATAAATGACGCTCGAATTAGCCACTAGATGATATTTATATCAAAATAAAAAAAAATAATTAAAGATTTTTTTTGTTTTTCTGTTTCTAATATTTGGCAATGGAATGAAAATTTCAGCTAACTCTTCTAAGGATGGCCAGACTTGACAAATGGATTTCTTCAAGTACTGTTGATTGTACTTTCAAGGACGTCACAAGGATATCATCGGAGTTTTTTCTTCTTGAGCAGGTAATTATTATTATCATTAGGTTGGCAAAACAGCATAATGACAAAAAATCTCTTAACTCCCTATCCGCAACTACTGCAACTCACCGCAACTCTGAACCGCAACTACCTTAGCCCCCATGGGCACTTGTATTTATGGGTGTCCATTCTGAACAGGTATGGGGAAAGGCACATAAGGGGATTTTAGGAAACTATCCTAAAATTCAACCAGTATCCTCCCTTCATTCTCTGTTTCACACTTCCAATTTTGGAAAGTCCCCCCTTGTTTTGGAGGAGCCATTATATGACGTCAGTTTTCCTGATGTCTCCCCCTGCTTTCACAATTGCTCATTCTGTCTTCACAATTATAATTTTTTCTCAGAGAAATTTTGGTTGATAATTTTCTCAGCATGTAGACATTGACACCTCTCAACAGTTGACTTTAGCCCTTGGCCCCTGAACCTGCCAGCTGTGTCTTGCCGGACAGTAACAATTGTATTTTGTATTTTTTTCAACAGAATTCATACATCTGTTCTCAATGCCCTGGGAAAATGAGTCTCTTTCTGATAAAAAAAAAATAATCATTTTTTAACCCTTTTTGTCTGTATACCATGTTAAATATTGTCACAAGAAATGCCAGCACATAAATAGGATTAGAATCACTAAAACAAAAACTTTTATACAAATTAGTAAAAAAATAGGATTCAAAATTAAATAAGTGGTTTCTGGAATTTGATTAGACAGTACAGTCACATGCTATGCTTCCAACTATGGCTGTACATTTGAATTTCAAATGAACTGGTTGCTGGATGCTATCCCACGTAAAATGAAAAGCTTTGGTTTGGAGCCAATCACGTGATCAGGATAACTATATATACACCAATTTTGGGGGCAATAAAAACACACACAACAAAGACTCAGCTGGATATGGATTGTCCATGGATGACAAGCAGTTGGATCTGTAAACACCTGACCAGAATTCTCTCATTACCATGACAACACCTCAGTCAGCGATGACTACACATCATTCAAAGGAATATTCATACAACTCAAAGAAATATTCATAGCCATGGAAAAAAGTAAGTTTGATCATCTATCTGTATGTCCATTTCCTTTTGGAACCACTGTATTCAGATTTCATATATTAGTACTGACATCACAACATTTCTACTAATGTGCTTCACCCACATACATATTAAGTAAACAGCCATGCATACACTCTGTTAAAATGTGCTTTAGACACATGCACATATATGCACACTTTATACTGACCAAGGCACATGACTTTACAAACAACTCTTTAACAAATGGAAAATTTCTTTGATTTTTTATAATCAGAACAAACACAAAGTTTACCATGTAAAACAAATGTTAATATGTGTACATAAATGATTATTTCAATCTGGTTTTCATTTTTGCCTATGTCAAAAAATAATTTCTTTGTGTTATGTTGTATTTGTGGGTAAAACACTCGGATTTTAGTTTTTCACTTTTAATCTGGGTAGACTGATGTGACAAACTGGTGACCAAATGACGTGAGACAAATGCACAATCTTATGATTTGAAAGAACAAGGCTTCAATAAAATGTTCAGCCACATATCTAAATGATATAAATTCTACCACAAAGTCATAGCAAAAATCTACAACTTTTATATTATATTTTTATGTAAAGTTAGGACAATGAAAAACTTTTCCACATTATTTTTAATGTTTTTGTATAAAAATTGGTAAAGCATTTACTTTTACTCTATATATTAACATTTTTATATAAAAATAATGAAGTCAGCTACTTTTATGCAAGATTTTTAGTGTATTGCATAAAAATAGTAGAATCTACAAATTTTACATCATATTTTGTTATTTTTATGTAAACTCAGGAAAATATACATTTCCACATTATTTTTAATGTTTTTGTTTAAAAACTGGTAAACCTTGTACTTTTACTCTATATTTTAACGTTTATATAGAAATAATAAAGTTGGCTACTCATAAGATTTTTACATTTTTGCATAAAAATATTAAAATCTACAACTTTTATATTATATTTTGATATTTTAATGTAAAATTATGAAAATAAACACCTTTTCCCATTATTTTTAATATTTTTTATAAAAATAGGAAAACCTACTTTCATGCTATATTTTAACATTTTTATATAAAAATAATGTCAACTATTTTTATGCAAGAGTTTTGCTTTTTTGCATAAAAATAGTAAAATCTACAACTTTTATATTATATTTTCATATTTTTATGTAAAACTTGTTGATGTAGCCATTAATTTCCAGAAAAGTTTATGTTATCCCCAGTTCCCATTCTCATACCCCTTTTTTTGGTTATCCAAAAATAGCAATTCAATGTAAGTATCACTGAAAAGGGCTTTTGTGCATTCACAGAGATTACCAAAATGCCAATTTTTGTTGGAAATACCAATAAGTTATAAATACCAAAATTGTAAAGCAACTTACGTAATAAAAGGTAAATTGGTTGTCCAAAAGTAACAATTTAAAGTAACTAGCCTTCTTGCATCCCCAGATAATATAGCCCTTAGAAGGGCTAATGTTAAAAGAAATTTACAATAGATGTACAAATAGACTGTCATATAGTTTCACAATAGACCTACAAATAGATTTATATATAGATTTACAAATAAAATAACATATAGATTAATAAAAGATTTACAACACTGACAAATAGTAGGGTTATATCATAAACACCCAATGATTGGTGTTTCTTATCAAGTTTGCAGAGCCTCTTGATAAACAACATTTTTGGTCTTTCCATGTGGGGTATAAATAAACAAATGATTGAGATTGCTAATTCTTGAACATCCCACATAAATTTGATTATGGGAGAAAACTGGTTCTGCAAGCCTATCACATCCAAGGACTGCCCCTGAGTTTGTGCAATGCTAATTACAAAGCTCAGTTTCCCTAGGAATTGCAGCTGCTTGAACTGGAAAGGCATATTCAAGGGAATAAGTGGAATTTTAGGAATAAATACAACCTCACCGCTTGCTTTGCCATTCAGCATTGTTGCCCCCAAGATTGTTGGCATCATCTTAATTGTAAGTCCGTGCAAAGCTTCTGTGGATCCAGGTTTCTCAGCAGTATCACTGGTGCTCCAATCTTGAGGTACAAATTGTGAAGTGGGAGGTCTACTGGTATTAGGCTATTAAAAAATTCAACTGGATAATTTAAAGCTTCATTGGCATTTAGTACAGCGTCAATGAAATTGTAGCTGCAAACTCATCTGGCAACTGTTCCAGAAGGTTGAGGTTCAAATCATCAACTCCCACATTCTTTGGAGCTAAAATGACATGGGTACTCAGTCAGTTGTGGTCTGTAAACTGATTCCTCAGGTTAGGAAATACCCTAGTCATTAGTTCCTTTAAATCAGATACCACATATCCAAAAGGCAAACTGACCCACCACCCAAAGTGCCATTACCAACATCCATTAGTTGCTTAGAAAAAGTACCAGTTTCCTTATCCCCACTCTCATGTTGGTTGTGAGTTTCAGATTTTTCACACTGCTCTATAGATAGGAAGACTTTATACTGGTATTTACCTCATTAGCTCTTGTCCCTTTTAGAATCACTGGAAGGGTTTGTCTAAAGTCTCCCACAAGCAAGACTGTTGCACCTCTCATGAGCTGTGTGTAGTGTTGAAGATCCTGAAGTGCCCTGTCAAGAACCTCGAAGGAACTCTTATGGCTCATTTTTGCCTCATCCCAGATGATCAATTTGCAATCGCTGAGGAGTTTGCCTTTTATAAAACCACAACTGATGTTGCACGTTGCCTTCTCTTTTTTGGACAGGTCCAAAGGCAGTTTGAAGTATGAATGAGCTGAGCAGCCAACACTTAGCAGGGTTGTAGCTATTCTACTTGACATCATTGCTAGAGCAATATGTTTTATTTGGCGTAGTTTAGCTAGAAATAGGTTGATGATAAATGCCTTGCCAGTTTCACTTGGGGTGTTGAGGAAGAATAGATCTTCTCTTTCACCTTCAATGCTCAAAATAATCATGTTATAAACACCCAGTTGGTCCTCCATTATTTACCAGCTATATACACTTATTTCCTTGGTGTCATAGCTGATCTCCTGCATGTACTCTATTGTGAGAGTGTTTGCTGCCTGCTCAAGTTGAGGTAGACCAAATATGGCAATTTCTTGGCCTCAATAGCTTGCACTCGGGTGTCCACTGTAAATGGCATCATTGAACATGACATTTTCTGCTGAGGTTTGTCTTTGAATACTTTGTAGGATGTACTCTGCCATGCTGGTTTGTGGGTCACCCAAAGATTGAGAGGCTCACCCAAGCCACATATCATCAACATAATGGAAAATATCTGATGCAGTTGACTTGGTGCTTTGCTGACTGCTGCCTCCTGCAGTATTATGTCCCAGTGGGTATCATCCTTCAGTAGTCCATGTTTAGCACAGGCTTCTCGGTAGGTCATACAGACTTCTCCATTATATCTTCACAGGTCTGTGAATGGTGTAGGACTTCTGACAGTGTGCAGCAGCAGACGTGGAAAGAAGCACTCATGCTGATTGGAGTGCACAGTGTAAACCCTCCTGATGGTCCCACTTCTGCATTTTTTTCCCAGCTCTGAACTTGTACACCTTGATTGTGCCTGCTCCATCTATTGCGTGCCCAGGTGTAGTAGATGGGAACCTTAACATACAGCAGTGTTTGGGCAAACAGGCCACTTTGGCAAAAATTTGAATAAAGCTGTCAAACTGGTTTCTGGTGGATTCTCAACTATGTTTTGAGTAGTATATTCTGTGAAATATACATGCTGACCATTTTCAAGATGGACAGCTAGATTCACCACTGTTGGATGCTGCTTGTGGATTTTGAAGCCTAGGATGCACCACATTGACTCATTAGAGGAAATATATCTGCTTAACTGATAGATTATATATATAGATTTCAATATTGAATAGAGTGAAAGGTTTAAAAAACAATTCTTTATTAAACTTTTGATTTCAGTTTTGCTTTTTGTTTTGATTCAAATTGATATTGTCTAATTAAACTGCTATAATTAAAAGTAAAACTTACCAGAAAAGGGTATGTGGCTGATTAAGGACTTTTGGATTTTTTAAGAAGGATTTCTGTTTTCACAGCTAGATTTTTTTTTACATAGATGGTATATAGCACAAAAAGTGTCCTTCAAACAGGTTGTTATTCCACAGAGAACAACAACCACAACTATGATATGCCTTTTTAAGGGTAAGGTGAAATATGAAGTAAAGTTTCTATTTGCAAATAAGCTAAATTGAAATGTTATTTTATGCTTAAATGAAGCCAATTTCTTTGTATTTAATAAATTTGAACCTGGAAAATTTAATGATGTACATGGTAAAATTTGAAATAAATTAATTTTTTGTAATGTAAAGGAGTTAATTTTTTTACAATGTAAACACACCATGGAGATCGTATTCAAAGAAAGATTATGCTGAATAAAGATTTTATTTAGAAAATAACCATTCATTCAGATGTTATCTTCTAAATTTTAGAAATCAAATCCATATTTGTCTGGAATTTTAAGCTATATAAGAGTTACTATTTTGTCACACGTGTATCTTAATTTCTAAAAAGTCTGTGAGACCAACTATCTCCCTTGCTTTAACACATATAAACAGCGTTTCATGTAGACCCAGCAGCGTGCTGCCATTTAGGAGCCCTAGCAGTCCCATTAAAGATTTTTATAAAAAAACAATTAGCCTAGTAACAAACTGGATGTTAGTTTAACATGTATGCAAAGTTTTGTTAAATAATAGTCTAGCAGACTATTATCTTTTAGTGGAAATGTATTTGAGACTGACCTTTAAGGTCAGATGGTAGACAGAACAGAGGAAGTTGTTTTTGATTGGTTAAAACTAGCATGGGAATGTTAGAGAGATAGAAAGGAATATCAGGGAGTTAAATTTTACACATCATACATAACACGTAGTTATTTCATGTCTCAGGGAACTTGCTCCCCAGTGGGGGTGATAGAGTAACCTCACTGGCTAGTTAAAAATGTACACATCAATATGTTTTATAAAGTAGTAAGTTAAAATTCCCTTTATTGATGTTTATTTTGTAATTCCGAACCAAAAACATTTTGACACCTGGATGGGAGAAGATGAGCGAGAGAAGATACAACATTATGGAATTGACCATGTCAACCAAGAGACCTCCAGAATGAGGGGGCTATACAACAGTTTCATCAATATTGGTTCATTGGTTTAGGCGGCAACTTGATTCAGACATTTACCAGGCCATTGCCATTTATATATATATATATAGGAAATTTACCTACACATAATTTTAACTTTTTGTATAAAAATAACTAAACCTACTACCTTTACACTATATTTTAATTTTTTTATATAAAAATAGGGAATTCAGGTACTTTTACACATAATTTTAACTTTTTGTATGAAAACAGGTATATTTCGACTTTTTTGTTTAAAGATAGGAAAATCAGCTAATATTGACAAAATTTTTACTTTTATCCATAAACAAATTACTACTACTTTTATATTATATTTTGTTATTTCTATGTAAAAATAGGAAAATCAGCTATGTATTTCAATTTTTTTATATGAAAATAGGAAAACCACCTACTTTTACAAATGATTTTAATTTTTTTGTATAAAGATAGGTAAACGTGATACTTTTATACTATATTTTAACTTATTTTAAAAATCATAAATTTGGCTACCTTTCCACAAGATTTTTACTTTTATCCATCAAAACAGTAAACTACTTTGACATTATATTTTGATTTTTCTTTGTAAAAATAGGAAAATCACCTGCTTTTACACATGATTTTAACTTTTTTGTAAAAAAATAGGTGAACCTACTTATTTTATCTTTTTATATAATAATAGGAAATCATTTAGTTTTAAAGAAGATTTTTACTTTTTGCATAAAAATAGCAAAATCTACAACTTATATGTTTTGATATTTTTATGTAAAAATAAAAAATCCCCTACTTTTACACATGATTTTAATTTTTTTGTATAAAAATAGGTAAACACTACTTTTACAAAATATTATAACTTTTTATATATAGTAAAATCAACAATCACAAGACTTACTTTATCCATAAAAATAGTAAATTCTACTACTTTTATGTTATATTTTGTTGTTGCTACGTGAAATTAGGAAAATCATCTATATATTTTAACTTTTTTATATGAAAATAGGAAAATTAGCTACTTCTACATATGATTTTTACTTTTTATATAAAAATGTGTAAACCTTTTTTCAATATTTTAAATTTTTTATATAAAAGTAGTAAGTTTATCTATATTTATACAAAAAAATAAAATCATGTATAAAAATAGGTGATTTTTCTATTTTTATATGAAAAAGTTAAATATTGAAGTAGTAGGTTTACTTATTTTTATGTAAAAAAGTTTAAGTTGATGATTTTCCTATTTTTATATAAAAATATTGAAATATAATTGAAAAGTTGTACATTTTATTATTTTTATGCAAAAAAAGTTACAATCTTGTATAAATGTAGCTGATTTTCCTATTTTATATAACAATGTTAAAAAAAATACAGTAAAATTATTAGGTTTAGTTATATTTATACAAAAATGTAAAAGTATCTTATATTCCTATTTTTACATAAAAATATAATGTAAAATTACTATTTTTATGCACAAAAGCTAAAAGCATCTGTAAAAATAACTGATTTTCCTATTTTTTCCCTATAAAAATAACTGATTTTCCTATTTTTCCTATAAAAGAATCAAAATATAATGTTAAAGTTTTGGATTTTACTGTTTTTACGGAAAATCTCTAAATTTTGTGTAAAAGTAGCCATTTTTATATAAAAATGTCTAAATATAGAATAAATGTAGCAGGTTTTACATATTTTTATGCTAAATTTAAAAATAATCTCTGATTGGAAACCCCTAGTTATGTTGAAAGTAAATGTATTCAAAGGGAGATCACTTCCCTTTTTTGTAAATGTGGCTCAAGGGAGATCACATCCTATTCCTATTTTTGATACAAATTTAATATTCAATTCAAGTTCGATGACTTCTGCAAAGTGATAACCAATCGGACTAAATTAAATTACAAATTAGCCTTTTCTCATAATAACGATAGCAATCAAATAAAAATTCAAGTGACTCTGGGTGTGGACATTTTCCAGTATATGGAAAATACCAAAATAATTAAATGCATATATGACTTGGTGTGGAAAATGCTGAATGGAATTGTCCATTTCTGGAACAGTCTAAATTTTCTTTATAGACATCAAGTTACCTCAGTGGGACTAGAGGCATCCAATATTCAGGACAACTACCATAGTATAATTTCTGAACAGCAAGTAAAATTCGTATTGAAACCAAAATCCATCTACCTTAAAGAACCGATGTAAGCATTTGGGTATTGGTGTGACGGTTACGAGGTTGAGATTATCTGGATACTGGGTACTCCAGGCCAGGCAATCAGTGATCTCCAAGTCCTAGACTTGTAGAAAATATAATAATCTTACATTCAAGCACTCTAAGTTAACAAAACTGCCAAAACACAGAGTTAAATTGGTTAATCCATTTCAACATACTGGAATTGATTATACAGGATACATATGGGTACAGCAAGAAGGAAAATCTTACAAAATGTATTTACTAGTATGAACATATCTGAATGTGAGAGCCATTTACATTGAACTGGTGGCTGATATGAGCACACAATTCTTCATCCAAGTCTTGATTTAGTTTTGTAGTATTTATGGTACACCCAGCCACATATACAGTGAAAATGCAAGATACTTCATTGCAGCCTTGGGTGGCGATATAATTAAACATCATATCAACAGCAATGAGTTCAGCAATACATTTTACAAATTATTAAACATGTAAAAATATCTCTATATTCCCCATGGATTGGAAGCACTTGGGAAAGGATAATCAGAGTAACAAAGTCTTGTTTATTCAAAACACTGGTTAAAGCCAAGATCAGTTATTCTCATTTTAATTGTTAATGTTAATTATCAGACATCCAAAGAGTGATGAACTCCAGACCACTGACTTACAGATATTCTACATATATTGATCTCCTCCACTTGACACTGAATTGCTTTGTGTATCATAATGTAACCTGTGAACTTTCTTTCCAATCTGGCACACCACAGAGTCTCTTCTTGTGAGTACCTTAGAAAATAGAGAAGAATTGCTAAGTTTAAAGAGACGTGTTATGAGGAATTCTTGCATAGTTTATTAGAAAAATGCAAGGATTTACATGAAACTGAATTTTCCAATAAAATCAATGTCAATGATGTGATTCTCATAAAAAATCCAATCAAATCCAGGCCCCTTTGGTTGCTAAGCAGAGTTATTGAGCTGTTTAGCGGAAACAACCACAAAGTTTGTTTTGCGCAAATTAAAAGTGGTGATGGAAAAGTGGAAATACACAGACTCAAATTCAAACACTTATATCTACTGGAGATTTTAAAGATGTTTCAATATTTTAAAAGTCTTTATCATTGATCAATAGTTTTGGTAACCTTTCACTTGTTTATTATTTATTTATTGATTCTGAACTGAAATCTTCATTTAAAAAAAAAAAAATGAACCAAAATCTTAGAGGTCATTTACAGCCCAAATTGTAAAATTTATATTTCTCACAAATTCATATCCATTAGACAAACTTAAACTCATACAAGTATTAAATTAAAAACATGAATTAAAAGGCCTTTTAGCCTTTTAAAAGGCTTGCTAATCAACAAATAATATATTATTTAAAAATGCAAATGTAGTAAAAAATACCAAGTTTGAAGCAAAATCAATATTTCATGTCAAATGACAATATTTTCAAAGTTAAGCACAATAAAAATGTCTACTCTGGGAAAATATCTTTTGGATAAATTTAAAAAATAAATGAAATTGAACATAGACCTAGACTTGTAGGTAAA
The DNA here is from genome assembly GCA_903632075.3 of Acanthosepion pharaonis. Taxonomy (NCBI): domain Eukaryota; kingdom Metazoa; phylum Mollusca; class Cephalopoda; order Sepiida; family Sepiidae; genus Acanthosepion; species Acanthosepion pharaonis. The sequence goes on along the minus strand of CAHIKZ030001433.1, from coordinate 433,397 downwards.
GTGTACCATGTGAAAAAGTGAATCTTCAAATAAGAAAAACTATAAAGAATGGTTATTGACCTTAAAATTATAATTAAAAAAAAAGAAAACATGACCAAGAATTCTGTGTACTCCATTCCTTGCAGTTGTGGCAAAAAATATAAAGGTGAAACAAGCCATCTCCTAAGAGTAAGGCTGGAGGAACATCAAAAAGCTATAGTGAGTGGAGGCTAAGAACAGTGAAATCTGGCATAGCTGATCATGTATGGGGGGGGGATAGGGTAGTCATCAGGCCTTGTGGAATAAAAGCATAATACTGGACACTGGAGAATTAGATGTCTGGAAGAATCAGTACATATACTCAGTTATTAGGATGTCCTAAATAGGCTGAGCATAGAAATAAATGCAATAATGAGAGCTGATAATAAAGACAAATACCAGCAAGTCTTCAACAGCAGTAGCTGTAACAAAAGAGAAGCTTTATTTTGTGCACTCAAGCATGACAAGCTGCATTCATCAGCAGCAAGTTAGGCTTAAGGCTTCAAGTTTACTTGAACTCGGTGGAAATGGGACAAGCGCTAACTGAGCAGTACCAAAAAATAAGACCTAGACAAGATATCCCTAGACGTGCAGAAAAACGAGAACAATCTACTTCTGTAGATTAAATAAAGTGTTCAGTTTAAAATTCTCTGTAGGTTACCTGGATTGACATACACTTGATGAAGCGTGCAGGAGGGCACAACAACATAAATGTTGTGATAGCAACAATGAAAGTGAGGACAATAGTCAGTACGTAAATAGTGTAAATAAGGATAGCTCTTCATTTCTGAGATTCAGATAGAAATAAAAAAAGATAAGAATTTGTTTAAAATTATTGTTATTTCTAGTCAAACTGCTATTTCTTAAGTTAAAAGATGCTGAATCAGTCATGTTTTAAATTTACCTTTGAAATCAAGGCAATGCGCTTTATTAATAAATAATAATATTAAATTTTCTGTGTTTAATGAATAATTTAATTTCTGATCTTAAATCAAATCTTAGCTGAAGAGAGTTTCTCCCCTTATATCATAAAAATGCAGGCTGAGATTTCGCTTCAAATTATTATTATAGGAGGATTAAAGCTTATTCATGTGATGATCAAAATCGCAACCAGGATTAAAAGAAAATGTTTAATTTTCCAAATTGAATGAATAACAAATATGACAAAAATACATTTTTCATAAAAAATTGAGTGCGATTTTAAATTTAACATGTGAATTTTAGTTTATAATAATAAAAGTGGCAATTGCATTTTAAGTTCTGAAAACATGAATGCTTATAGGAATCTGATTACAGAAGGTTTTACTGTAATGACATCTGTGATTCATGAAATGGCAAGTCATATAACACACCGCTCTCTCTCTCTCTCTCTCTCTTCACACACACACATATATATAGTTAGGTAAATGAAATAACCAGATATTAGCAACTGTATATGCATGTGCTGGCATGTATACACTGGTACCAAGTTTTGTCAAGAGGTGTAGACATTATAGTGCTTGATGTGGTTAGATAGAGCTAAGAAATATATATTAAAAAATACACATATATCTACATTTGGTGTGCGACTTAAGTTTCATTGGTTATCCAACACATTGGGCACAAGATATAGCTTATTGTTTATTTAATATAAATGCTCACGCTGATGGACGCTGATTCATAGTTCAAAATTAAAATAGTAATAAAATAGTACTAAAGCAATACTGGGGTTTAAGCGCAGGAAATGAGATGTAGGTATGAGTTAATAATAAAAAAGGAGTTGAAGCACGTTTAAAATTTAAAATTTGAACGAGGGGCGCAGCTCTTAAGTTACATTTGACTGGTTAAAGGGAGATAATCAGTGTATGTCCTAAAACGAGAGCGAACAGAAAATTAAATTTAGACAAAAAGTAAGTTATCCAGGATTACAATATTTTTAGAGAAAAATCTTTCTATGCATACAACTAAACATAAGCTCATTTCACTTATTAAGTATATTTGAGTAATTGATATTTTTTACGATGAATATTTTTTTCTAGTCTAATTTCACCTGTCCCCACTGCCTGGAAATGGATTGATTTTAGCAACCAATTCCCAATTTACCGCAGGTGTGTAGCTATCTGTTTTGATGCCCCAATAAAACTTAGAGAATGCTGTGGCATTTGGTTATTTTTTGTTGTTAAGGGTCATTTTGTGATGATAAAAACGTTTTTTTCCAATTATTAGCAGTTGACCCAAAATAAAATTTAATTTGGTCATTATTCTTGATGCTGGCCTGATGCTCCTTTATACATACATTTGCCATTTACAACAATTGCATTTTTGATCATCATAGTTAATGTTGTTATTAGTGTTGCTTAAATATTTGTCTAGAGTTACACTATTATGCTAGGCTATATATTGGTCAAGGTTTCTAGTGCAGCTGTAACTAACCTTAATGTTGTTCTTGTTGAAGATTTTTTTTGAGAAAAGGGTTATGGTGAAAGTGTTTGTGTATTAATTTAAGGAAGATTCTGCTGATGTTCATCCTGACATTACTGTTAAAGGTGGGTTGAACCAAATTATGCTGTGTTTTCTATTCCTACATTTACTATTGGTATTCACGCTAGTGTTTGGGATGGACTCTAGTTTAATACTGTGCTTATTTTTATTTAGTGCATCAACATACTTGGTTTTGAATTTGTCAGAGATGTATTTATTACTGAAGTTAGTAGAGAGTCTATGTTGCACAGATATGTGCAGGTTATTAAGGATACCTGTTGGGTGGCTAGAATCTTTACTGATGTATATATGGTTATAAAGTTCCTTATTATAAGGCATGTGCACTCCTCTGGATAGATCGAAAGTAGAGTCAAGGAAGTTAATCACCTTGGCATTGGTGATAGTAGTGATATTAAGACCGTGATCCTTAAAGAATTTGATTAGATTGGTGTCATGTAGAAGTATAACTCCATCGTCTCTGTACAGGCCAGTACTCTCACAGTTGAAAGTATACCTGAGCCTCCATAGTAGTAGTATGTCGACTAATCAAATTGCATAAAGGTGCACTCACTCTTATTTTTTTATATTAGTGAACCAATTGGTAGAATCTTTGGTATTTTTCCATTTGTTGACCCCTGTGGCATTCCTGGTGTAATTACAGGCTTGTTCAAGTATAATCTTGCAGATTTTGCCTATATTATTTTTAGAAGTGATAAGCAATTGAAACTCTGAGTTGTTGGAGAAATTATGCTTATAATCTGTAATGGTAATAAAAGCCATTTTGTTTGTGAAGCTTATGCACTCTACTGTTGAACTTAAGTTTAGTAACTGTGATTTGTGCCTCATTGTTGATATTTTCCCATTCAGCATCCCTCAAGTTTTAAATGTGCTTCATACCTATTATTGTTTCATACCTGCATCCCATTTCCTGCATTTAAACCCCAGTATTGCTTTATTACTATTTTAATTTTGAACTATGAATCAGCATCCATCAGCATGAGCATCTATATTTTTTAAATAAACAATAAGCTATATCTTGTGCCCGATGAGTTGCGTAACCAACAAAACTTAAGTTGCACACCAAACGTGTGTGTATGTGTGTGTGTGTGTGTGTGTATATATATATATATATATATATATATATATATATATATAGAGAGAGAGAGAGAGAGAGAGAGAGAGAGAGACTTAACAAAAAATATTGCACCTTCCTTGGTGAATTTCAACTTAACATCAAGAAGATAATTAGAGAACTAGAAAGGATTATTATAAAATAGACATAATATATCTATATTATTTAATGAAACATGCTTGAATGAAGTTATGCTGCCTAAATTATATATATATATAAATATATATATTCCTATTCTAGGTAAGAGCGATAAGTCTTTTCAATGACTTATTATGACTGATCGGGAAATCCTGATAAAAATATGTAAAAATAGCACTTTATAAAATATCTAAAGTAAAATATTTGTTCAATAAAAATTGATTAGTTCATGATATAACAGAATATCTGCACAATGAATGTCATGAATACATAGGTATCTTAACATGTATATGTTAAAAGTAATAGTAAATGTTACTGCTATTATAATAGCCAAAAGTCAAAATACCATGACAACATTATTGATTAATTAATTACAGAGGCTGAAATTGTAAGAAGGTAATGATTTGATAAATATATCATTCCCATTATCAGGCGTATTTTTAGAAGATTCACATGTGACCTTAATATTCAATTTCTCAGAAAGGTAAATTTTATTAATAGGAAAGAAAACTACTTTTTGAGAGACTTGCTCAAATTTTATTTTTTGACTTTAATGTGAATTTGAAGAAAATTAATGCAAAATGAATCTGAAACGCTTTGGGTACATTTGGGCTCAGTATTCAATATCAAGTTTTATTTTGTTGCAATTTGATTGCTTCATTGGAAAAATAAGAAAAATTCAATATTTTAGGCTCTCTTAGAGCCTTATAGGGTAGAGCTCATGTTTAATCAAAGACCATTTTAATTGATTAAATTTTTTGTATAGTAGAGTTTTAAAACTTATCACAAGCAGAAATACATTCAAATTTATTATAAATGTTCCATTTAAGTAATTTATTGTTGATATACATTTTTTATAGGTTAAACATACTTTTACGTAATGTTTTCAAACCAATTATAATATTGGCTATTCTTATCTTTAATGTTTTGTATAATTTTTTCTTTTACTCTATTTTCTAATTTACTTTTTCCTTTTTTAATTATATTTTTGCCATGTCAAATAAAAATAATGTGTATAAATCAATGATTTTTTTTATGAATGTTTTTGTGGCTCTCATAATGATTAACTAGTATATTCATGTCATTTAGAAATAAAGACTTTTAAATTCAAAGAAAGATGCAAAACATGACATTAGTACATCACTGAAGAGAATATAAATTACAAATTTAAGATGAAAACAATAAAGGTAAAGATACCATTGAATCAATGTGTGAATTTGTTATAGACATTTGTAAAAAATAGTTGCTATTTGTATCCTTATGTTATCAATATAGCTGAAAATTCTTGCATAGATCAACAGGAGAAATCACTTCATCTTGACAAATATAGAGTCACTTTTTAATAATCTTGAGGTTCTACATGGGAATTGATCACAGATTTCAAAATAAGTGAAATTGGTTGCAGAGAAAATGAAAATTGAACTTTATCTTGCATAAAATTAGTAAGTTAAATAAATTAGCATGACTTATTATCATTGTTGAAGACAATGATGAAGAGAAGATCTGAATAAATGTTCTGATGATTCTGATGGACCTGAATCTGAAATTTAAATGGAATGTACTCTTTGTTATAACTGATTTGGTGATTACTAAAATGCCAAAGTGGTTTGATGTTGCAAACACAATTGAATGTTCTGTATTTTGTGATGATATTGAAGCATAACAGTAAAGGAATACTTAGATGATTTCTCAGAACACATCCAAGAAAGAATGAAGTACCTTAAGATAATACATACATACATAAAACTTTGGTGAAGATATTGGGCTATACAAAATTTTAAGCATAATAAAAATGTACAAGAGTTCGATTAAATTTTTCTGAATATTACCAGTTATCCGCTGAGAGATCTAAATCCCATCAAGAGCTTCTTGAGGAGAAAGATTTTTAACTTTAAAAAATGCATATAAAACATGTTTCACTTAGTTATGACAATTTTCAATTGTGAACTTCTTAAAGAAATTGTGTTTAAACTTTCAATAAACTATCCTGTTAAATGGACAGATGTTTTTTCTTTTCTCAAAATGATATTGTTGATTGTGGAAATCTAATGGAAGATTTCACAAAAGAAACCAGTTATTTAAGCCATAATTCAGTAGTATTAGACTTGAAATAATCCTAAACATTCAAAACGTTGCCCCTTGAACTTTTGCCAGGGAATCTGATCCTGGATCCTACCTGCTATGATGCTAAGTTATCCCAGCCTTGAGACCCACTACACTACACATACACTCATGTACAAAATGACTGTTGGAAGGTATAAAAAAAAACATTAGCAGATGTTTATTTGAGTTAACAAGATTGCATCTTTTATTTCTGATTTCTTTCTTATACAGAAATATAACAAAAAATGAATATGTGTATAAAACTTTTTAAAGTAAAATTATATTGCTTGGTTAATATACAGAATGTGTACCAGTTGGATGTTCAATCTGTTACTGAAATAAATAGAAATCAATTTTAATCAAATCATATATTAATAAGAGCAAAAATATAGTAAAATTATTTTATGCCTGGTATTGTATTATATAATAAGAGAAAATTGAGAATGATATATTTTCTTATATAGGTATATGTTATAATTTATTGTGAAAACAAAGAGGAAATCATCATCTCTTGATAATACTATTATAGACTATTTTTATTTACACTATTTATATTATTCAGACTGTTATCCTCATCTCTATTGTCATATTCACAACGTTTCGGCCATTGTATGCTCCAGTCTTCTTCAGGTGATATATATTAGAATTTTGAACTGTAGATTGTTCTTTTCTGAATATATCTGTTTCAGTTATTTCCTGTTAGTAACTCAACTGTCCAAGTTTTTGTTCACCTCTGCTTTGACCAGGTATTGAACTCACAACTCTTTGGGTCAAGTCACTGGATTACTTCAACCAATACTTTTATCCACTGGGTCATGTGTCATTTGGGGTTCAAATAATGTAAATAGTTACAATATCTCATCTCAGAAATATAGATAGACTATTTTTATTGTTAAAATCTGCTTCATGCTTTTTAAATAGTTACTTTATAAATCTCAAAAGATTAGGACTATTTTCAAATGCACATCAAAATATTTAAAATCATATAATAGACTAATTAGTAAAACTGGGAAAAAAAAATCTTTGATATTTTTGATAGTTAATTTAGCTATCAAACCAATTGTTAAAGTAAGTTTAATTCCATATAATGGATACTGAGTTTTTTTTCTTCTTTTCTATTATATTTGAAAATTTAATTGCAAAATAACAATTATGAAAGCAAATTCAAATATATGCTAGATAATTATACCAAATAATTTTTTAATCAAATAATTAGACTTTATGTTTAGGTAAATGTGATAAATTCAAATGAATAAATAATATAACAAATATTATAAGAAAACAAAAATTGTCAGAGGAATCAAACATACATGGATTATAGATATATAGACTGTGTATATTTTATCAATATATAAAACAATTGCTGATTGGAATGTAAATGTTTATTTGCTGGATGATGGAAACATCTATCTGCATAGTTAGGATATAAGTCACTTTGTTCAGCAAACAACATTTGTATGAAATGTCTTGAGCTTTTAAGTTTCAAATTGATAGTCACTGTGAGTTTGAAGCTTTAAAGTGAGGCATAAGATTGATTTGATGAATAAATTAAATGTTTAGTAACTTCAGAATTTACTGAGATGCTGGAAATTGCAAAAGTATTTGCCCATTACCAGTGAACACTGAAGAACTTTTTTTGCGATATTGAACAACCTCAATGCAAATCTGATTAGATTATATTGGTTTGCATCCTGTATAAGAAAGACATTATAAAAAAAATCTTATATAAAAAATTTATTGATCAGTAACACTGTTATGATTTTGATTTGGGGTTAGTAGAGACAAACGCCAAATAACACATAACAATAAAAAGGGTTTTAATAGGTTGGTAAAAAGGCACAGAAACCGCCTGAGTAGTCAATAACTAGCTCAGCTAAGAACTTCTCTGTCTATCTGTCTCCCCCATGTCAACTGACATGCCACTATTTAAAGTCTTTGTTCACAGACGCAGACAAGTTCATCTTCAAGAGGGGTGGTAGGTTTCCGACACAACAAACACAAATTAATTAAAAATAATAATTAATAAAAAATGCAAATAAACAAATAAATAAATATTATAATCATCTAGGTTTGTCTTATACTTTTAGAGGTGTATATTTCAAAGAAAGACAGACGGTTTATGAAAAATTGTTACAGGTGTCTAAAAATTTCTATTTTTTGAATTGGCTGTAAAAGAACTGTTAAAAATATTTCAAAGTGGATTGTTTCAAATTAATTTTTTAAATTAAAAAAAAAAAAAATTATTTCTATTTATTATCCAATCAAAAGCTTGGCCCCACATAAATTTGAAGTTAAAGCCCCCTGGAGCCACTTCAGTTTGTTATATAAAAAAAGTTTCAGAAGATAATCAAATTTCAAAGGGTAAGCTGATCAGATTTTCAAAGAAAAACATAACAAACCTTTTCAACCAAAAAAGTAACACAAAAATTTTGTCCTGAAGGCAGAGTGGTAAGGACTCAGAAGGGTAAGTATGCATAAAAAGGAACTGAAACCTGTGAATAGAACTGTGTTCTATAAAACATAAATTGAAAAAAAGTCTCTGTGACACCAGTGGTTTGATATTGCCAAAACTACCTTTATTCTGCGATGTTTTTTGTTTTTCTATTAGGTGAATGCACCTTTTTTAAAGAGTATTTTCTGCCTTATTGAAAATTTGTATTATATTCTCAAAATTTTTTTCCCATCTTTCAAAGATTATTTTATAAATCTTTTAATATCATTTATATATTTTTTCATCTGTTATCTATCTTGTAAAATATTGTAATATATATATATATATATATATATATATATATATATATATATATATATATATCTTGTGTTTGTATGTCCCTTTGTTAATGTTTGGGATAAGACAGGTGACATTCTCCCTTCTTCCACTCTCTCCCATGGAAAAAAATTCTTTTACTTAATTGCGCCATGAAATTTTTAATCTTTCTCGCAGTGAAGAAGAAAAAAAATAATGGCTGCCTGAATATGAAATAAATAAATTTCAAAGACACTTATTTGATGAAGGGGCCAGGTTGTTCCCTTGATATTAACCAGAATCCAACTGAAAATTTGTGAAGCATTCTGAAGCTGAAAATTTATATTAGCAGACAAAGATTTACTAGTAAAGATGGATTCATACCTAAAACTACTTTTGAAACATGGCACATATATTTCACATTAATGTTGTCTTTATAACTTTTGTCACCATTACAATTTAGATTATTTATTTAAAACATTTGTCTTTTTAAATTTTTCACATGTTTTGTAGTTATAATTTTAATTACAACATAATTTGTTGGAATTTAATTTGAGAACAACAATTTCACAAGTTCACATTCTCGCTATTTTTTCTACCCTCACTCCAACCTCTTTTTAATTTCAAAACCGGCTCCCAAGGCCTTGATTCTTATCAGAGATAAGAATATATTTTCTGACTAAGGAGAGAGCTGGAAAATAAAAAGGAATTTCGCCACCATTATTCTTTCCATGGTGCCATAAAGTCTGGGAGAAACCTCACAGCTTCTTCACTTCAACCTGTTTTCAGTACCTTCGGAAACCGGCTCCCAGGGCCCTGATTCTTCAGAGATAAGAATGTGTCTTCTGACCAATAGAGGGGCCAGGAAATTTGTACAATAATTTTGGAGGGAAAGTCCTCAATCCATCGGAGTCTAACAAAACTCCATAAATTTGGAGAATCTTGCCTATTTCGACAGCGAGATTTCTGCCCACCGCCTGTAAGGTCGACATTAGGAAGCTCCAGCACCTCTTTCACCAAAGAAGAACTACTAAAAAGGGCTGTCAAAAATGAACGTCAGCCCACTATTCAAGACCAATCCAAAGCTGCATCCCTTCACCACTCCTTCTGACGAGCCCACTGGACTTCTGCCGTCGACCTAAAAACTCACTCAGTTGCAGGATTCTTTCATCTGCGAACAAATTTCCAACTCTACAAGAACTGTGAGTGTATCTATCTGAACCTTACAATAATATCTAATTGCTTAAAGAGTACTCTTTAGGCACTCAGAGAAATATTTTGAGCAAGCCTTTTTTAAGTTAAGAACATTTTCTCTTTTCCCTTTCTTTCTCTCCTAATTGTCCTTTTATCCCTTTACCTTTTTTCTGTATATGTTGTAAATAAACACTTTCTTCTTTTATCGTTACTCATCGAGCAGGAGTTTTTTCTTTATTCCTACACGCCTAAAAGAGAGTTTGTCCACTCTAATCTTGCTGCTTTACTCGCATTTTTTCGCAAATTTTTAAACCTCAACCCTTTAATGCGGGAAAGCCTGGATAAATTTTCTAGCAAATTAAGTTTACCACAGGTCTCAGTTTTAGTAGTCTGTCTCAGTGTTCCACTAGAGATATCAGCTATCAATATTTGTGTGTTGGTGAAAACACTTTATTCTGCAAGAACCGAAAACTATAATAAAAATTGATATCTGTCTTCATTTGAGGCATAAAAAATGTTTAAACATATTTTTTAGACTTTTGCTAACCTGGCTAATAATGTAAAACTTGAAAAATCTGGTAAAATTCATAAAACTGTTTCCACATTGTAAGAGTGACATATAGTTTACTATGATTTGTACATATATGAAATATTCTGCACATTAACAATGAAAATATTCATTAGTTTTCTAAAAATTAGTAAAAATTAAACAATGTGTTAATAATGTGAGATGCTGTGTAAAGCAGAAGAGCTGAATTTTACTGTTGCTAATTGTTGAAACTTGACTAATGCATGGAATAATAATGCAACACAAAATGTACTTAGAACAAAATGTATTGAAACAAGAAAGTGTACACAATATTTACATATAGTCTTTTGTATATTCCTGGGAAGGCCGTTCCTGGAGAATGTGTTGACTTAGTCGCAGTCGGGCAGAGTCTCTGGATTGAATCTCTTGATTCCTCCACTCTCTTCCCGGTACCAACCATATTTATATGGTCGGTACTCCACTATGCAAATTAGGTGGATCCTACCACAACACCCCCCTCCCAAGCCTTGGAATCCCTTTTGGATTTCAAACTGGCTTCCTATATGGGTTGATGATTATGGCTATTTCTTTGTAGATCCATTTGCATACTTCATATGCATATGTCCATCCACTTAATTTTAATATTTTTTCCGTTTTGGATTCACGTCCAATGGGTCCATGAACTTCCGTTTCCTACCGGATCTTCTTGGTTCAGGAGTATTCTGTGGAGGTTCTACTTGAAACATATCATACATTACATCAATGGGATCTTCCTCCTCATCCAGTATACTTTCTTCATGCTCTATAACGTAACATTTTTTAAGTTGGTTCTGGTGCCTTTTATGAGTATTCTTCAGCCCTTTAATTATGTAAATCAGGTCACCGATTCTCTTGTCCACTATGCCTCGCTCCCAGAACTCAACGTTGTTTTTGTAGCACTTGAAAAAACACACCTTCTCTCGGAGGTGTATCTTTTTCTCGCTGTATACATAGTATTCTTTTACTCTATTTTTTCCTGGCAAAAGCTTGTCAAACACTGACTTAACTTTCCTAGCGAACATTAGTTCAGCTGGTGCCATGTTTGCGTGTGTTCTCTGGTTTGGCGTGATTCTGTATACTTGTAGGAATTGCTGAAGCGCCTTTTCCGTTGGAACTCCTGAGGCTTTCTTCAGAGCGCGCTTTAAAGTATCGACAAATCTTTCTGCGAGTCCATTGGACCTCGGATGATACGGCGGCGTCGTTATGTGGTTAATTTGATATAACTCACAAAATTCCTTAAATTCTTCAGAAGTGAATTGTGTACCATTGTCACTCACAATACACTCTGGCACACCGAACCGTGCAAATAGTTCATGCAAAAAAGTTGTTGTGGTATTGGACGTAGGCTTTTTTGCAACGTAGTACTTCCGCCATTTTGTAAAACTATCTACCACTATTAAGTAGTAATAATCTTCTACTGGACCAGCGAAATCAATGTGTAATCTTGTCCACGGATGATCCGTCTTGGGGCCATGGTTTGTGTACTATAGGTGGTGCCTTAGCTGCTAACGCACACCCTTTACATCGATGAACCATGTTTGCGATATCCACATCCATTCCTTTCCAATATACAAAGCTTCGCATTAAGCTTTTTGTTCTATTAATCCCCGGGTGACCCATATGAAAGTCCCGTAGTATTCTTTTCTGCAACTTTTTTGGTACTACTACTCTCTCACCATATAATAAAACTCCGTCACCTATTGAATAAATCTCCTGCACTTTTTGGTCATTTGCTACCATTTTGCTTTTTTATTTCTAAAATGAAATCATCGCTTTCAGCTTCTTTTTTAATTTCCTTTAGTGTAACCGGTAGCTCTCTTACAATGTTGTTTACCATGCTTTTCACCTCATAATCTGCTCTGATATTTGAAATAATTGATTCTTCGAATCTTTCTTCTTGACTCGGTACGAGTCTTGATAAACTATCCGCATGAATTATATTTTTGGATGATAAGTGCTTTATGTGAAAATCATAATTGAGAAGAATGGTTCCCCATCTCAACAGACGATTTGCCGTATAAACGGGTAACCCTTTCTTTGAACCAAAAATAGTGATCAGTGGTTTATGATCCGTTTCAAGCATAAAATGTCTGCCGTGGATGTATCTATGAAATTTTTGTATGGCAAAAATGATACTCAGCGCCTCTTTTTCTATCTGGGAGTAACTTCTTTCTCCTGGGAGCAAAGTTCTCGAAGCATGTGCAATTGGTTTTCTAGAACCATCTGGCATTATGTGTTGAATACACGCTCCTATCCCGTATGAACTAGCGTCACTTGCCACTACAATATCCAGTTTTGGATTGTAATGGGTTAAAAGAGGTCGGACGTAAGCATTTTCTTTATTTCATCAAAGGCTTTCTGACATTCTACCGTCCATTCCCATGCCTTGTCTTTTTTTTTAGCAGTTCATTCAACGGAGCTCTTAAATTGTACATTCCTTTAATGAACGCTTGATAATAATTTGCAAGCCCCAGAAAACTCTGTAGCATCGCCACATTAGTGGGCGTCGGCATGTCTCTAATCGCAATGGACCTTTCCGGATCTGGACATCTGCCATTTTTGTTGATTATGTGACCTAAATACTTAATTTCCTCCAAACCAAATTCGCACTTTGACTCTTTGACTTTAAATCCAAAGTCCTGAATCTTTTAAATACTTGATTGAGATGCTCTCGATGTTCGTCGACGGTTTCGCTCCTTACTATGATGTCGTCTAAGTAAGCGCACGCAAAGTCTAAATCATTCAACATGACGTCCATAGCTTGTTGAAAAATGGCTGGTGCCACTTTAATACCAAAAGGAAGCCTGTTGTACTTGAATAACCCTCTATGCGTGTTTATCCCTAGTAACTTCGAACATTCCTCTTCGACGGGATTTGGAGATAGGCATCTGATAAGTCGATTTTTGAAAATATAACTCCACCATTTAGCTTGTTAAAAAAATCTCCTCCGGACTCGGTAACGGGTAATGGTAGTCCTTAATTACCGAGTTCAACCCTGTCGAAAAATCGACGCAGACTCTGACTTGGTTTGATTTCTTTTTATGCACACAATCGGCGCAGCCCATGAATTAGATTCTACTTTCGAAATAATTCCCATTTTTTCCAACCTATCAAGTTCTTCGTTAATTTTCTCTACACTTGCGAAAGGCACGTTACGTTTCTTTTTAAAAATTGGCATAGTATTTTCCTTTAATTCAAATTTGGCTTCAAACTTCTTACATCTTCCAAGACCAGGTGTGAAGGTTTCCGGAAACTTTTTCTTTAATTCCTCTTTAATGTCCTGTCTTGTTTGCGTATTACTTTCTACTTTTCTGCAGAATGAGTTTAACGGTTTATCCCACAATTCAAATGTTTCAATAAAATCTGTACCCATCAAGTTTTCTCCATTTTTCAGAATGAAAACTTTTATTTTTTAACTATCCCGTTCAATTTCATGGGAAGTACAACCTCGCCTTCGAAGTTAATTTCCTTTCCAGTTACCGTTCGAGCGCATTTCGTTGACTTCATTATTGTAGGCCTTTTAAAATTTTCCATGTTTTATAGTTCATTATTGTTAAATCTGAACCCGAATCGAGTTGAAATTTGATATTCTTTTTAAATATTTCAGTCGTCACATACTTCCTCAAATCTCTATCTGATTTGATATTTGAATTTGTTTGTCTAATTCGGCTATTGACTTTTTTTTTCGTTTTACAACACGACCCTTTGTGACCATTCTTGTGGCACACGAAACATTTTTTATTTCTATATGGGCAATTTACCTCCCAGTGTCTTTCGTTGCACCGTCTACAATTATATGGTGGAACCTTTTTTTTTCTCGTTCTTTTCATTTAATTTTTCTTGTCTATTTTTAAAATACGCCGAATTTTTACTCCAATTTTTTCTGATGGGTAATTTGACTGTTTTTTTTTTTTTATATAAGCAATGCCAGCTTTTCGATTTTTTGAAACTCTTTCTTTAAACTTACGGCCCACTGACACTCCTCTGCTAACTTTTGCAGGGTAAGGTCTTGTTCAGATTCGAGTTTAGCCAAAACTCTACGTCTTATTTCGGCACTCTTACTGGATACCAGTCCTTGAGCAAAAATTAAACACTTGAATTCTTCAACCGTAATCTCTGCCAATCTGAAATTGTCACAATGTCTATTCACTATAGATGCATATGTTAAGTTAAGTAATCCTGATCGTCGGATTTAGCGACATTCATGCATAACCATCGCTTATGCCAAAGCGACATATTTGCTCCAAACAACTCCTTTAGCAATTTCACTGTTTCCGAGAATTCCAATTCATTTGTTCTTCTCGGTAGAATAAAATCTACAAATTTGCTATGTTCTGCTGTACCTAGCTTTCTTAGTAATAGACTGACTTTTCTTGAATTCGACCTGTTTTCACAGTCTGTGTAGAAAATATCTTCATATCGTTTAAAGTACGCTTCAAACGTTTTTCCTTCGTCTGGCACATAGTTGAAAATTTCCAGCGAATTAAATATGATGTTATTAGAATATGCAGAATTTCCTTCATTTGCCTGATTGTTGTTTAATTTCTCCAGTGTTAACTTTTGAATTTCTAAAACCTTGATCTGCATTTCTTCCTGTTTTCCAGTCTTTCCTCTTGCTTTTCTTGATATTTTTGCTGTCTTTCCTTTGCTTTTCTTGATATTTCTGCTGTGCTATTTGTTGTTCCCTTTATTAATAAGGCAAACTGTTTTTCACTTTGACGTTGCTGACTCAACTGCTGGGATTTGAATAATTCAGATATGACTTTGGATAATTCATCCATCTTTAGCTGATAGTGTTCATGCAACAAAGAATATACTTTTAATTTGTGTATCCACGAATATAATATAAGCTGACCAAAAAAATCGAAACAACTTACGACTTTTTTTTTTTATGTCTTGCTTTATAAAATATTGTTGAGCAAAAAAAAAAAAAATTTTTTTTTCGTTTACCTTTCAAAGTCGACACGGTGTATTTGTGCGCCTTTTAAATCCATGCATGTTTTTGTAGTCGGACAGTTTTTTTTTTTTTTTAATTCACCGTTATTCGTTTACGCCACCTTTCAGATTTTTTTCTGAGTGAACGTTCCTTTATGCTTTAACGAGTTCTAAATATCCAGAACTTCAGAATCCTTTGCCGTTCCATTAGATGTTGAACTTTTAATTAATAATTTTTTCCTTCAGCCTGGGTTCTTCAAAGACTTGTCCCAATTGTTGAAGGCTATCAATTATCAATTTTTTTCTTTTTTCCGTAAAGTTCTTTATACCTCGTCGCCATTGTTGAAACTTGAATAAAGCATGGAATAATAATGCAACACAAAATGTACTTAGAACAAAATGTATTGAAACAAGAAAGTGTACACAATATTTACATATAGTCTTTTGTATATTCCTGGGAAGGCCGTTCCTGGAGAATGTGTTGACTTAGTCGCAGTCGGGCAGAGTCTCTGGATTGAATCTCTTGATTCCAATATTTATTTGTATGTATGATACAAAATGTGGCACGAGGCCTAAAAAGGGGGATGGGGAAGGACGGTCTTCTTCTGTCTTAAATCTAAACTTAGCTAGTCGCAGACACTGACCCAAACAAGCCAACAACAATCCAATCACCAAAATAACACATTCACTCCTACCTTTCTTACTACGTCCACCATAATACCTCAAATTCTCTATGAAGTCCTAACTAGTCCCCTTATATACAGATAATGTTCATGGGGGGAGGGTCATAAAATAACAAATTTTAAAAATATCCCCAAATGAATATTTACAATATGACTTAATATTTACAATAAAACTAAACAAAATGTGTTAGTAATAAAACCCCAAAACCATGAATGTGGCAGAAACATCAGTTAACCGGACGAAATCAATGCGGGACTATGAAAAAAAAATCAGGAAAACATTCAAACCTCCAAGCATTCACACAGGCACACACACATTCAAACACAACAACAAATACGAAAACTCACCCATTCGAAACGAAAGGCGCCCCGCATCCACCAGAGAACTGACATCACTAACCACCTAACGGGGAATTAAACAAAAGAAAAAATAGGGACAGAAATAAAAGGGACCAATGAGCATGCAAACCCTAGCTAAGTTAACCGGAAAAAAAAAACTAAAAATTCAAAATAGAAAACCTAGACTAGCCTAATATCTGGGTGGGTTGCCTATGTTCAACCCTGTTAGGACAAAATTCTGTACCTAACCGACATCCAAATGCCACTCTAGGTCAGCCCCTTTTACTCTACACATTCGCGCAAGATTCACCCACCTTTTGCCAAATTCTGATGATGGGAGCCGCCGCCTTTCCGTCCTAATCTTGACTTTAAGCTGATGCTTAAAGAACAAGATCAGTTGGGAAGAGGTGAACTTCTCGCCATCATAGAATTCCTTCTTTCGCGTCGTCCAAATCACGACTCGCATAACCCCTAGTAAGCAACAGAACACATAGTGTTCAGCCTTCGTCAATTGCGACACCACATTGCTACAAACAGAACTGGCTTCCAGGACAAAAAACTTTCCCTGCAGCATGCGAACCATGAGGCCTTCAACAAACTTGCACAACGGCACTACCGTCTTGCACTGAAAAAAGGCGTGACCAATGGTCTCGACTTTCCCAGTACAGCGACGACAGTTTGGATATTTCTCCAAGCCTGCTGAACAAAGTCTTTTGCCGACCCAGAGGGCCCCACGAATCATCAGCCAGGTAAGTGATGCCTCATCGTTATTTCAACCCAGGCGCCCAAGGCCATATCGAACGAGCCTCCTGCTTCGTAAGACCGAGCTCGCCAATCAGACCATCTTGAACGCCCCCCCACTAACTAACAATCGATATAATGCCTTACGAGACAACGCTTGGGCGTCGGAGAGGCCATCCGATGTCCGCAAGAGGAGTTTCAAAGCACGACGACATTCGCGGTAGAAGGAGCACTCGGCACAAGGTGTACGGCCGGCCTCCTCCTCGCACGAGTGCACACTTCTCAGGGATGGGAAATGTTTTCGGACATCTTCTTTCCAAAAGGTGCCCACCTCATCCAAACCGTGACACATTCGGTCTAGAAAGGTAATGCGAAGCATATATTGACGAATCTCAATGCTAGGCATACCCAGACCGCCCTCAGAGGGATGAAGGCAACAAATCTCGCGAGATACCATATGGGCCTTGCCTCCCCACAAGAAAGAGAACAAGGCCTTGACTAATGACATTAGTCGGGCATACGGGAGTGGAAGCACAGAGAGTCGGTACAGGAGGATCGGATATGATGTGAAACACATACTTCCGCCCTTCCCTTCAGGGAAAGTCTCCTCCGAGACCACAGATTACCCGCGGCCTCGGCCTTCCCTTGTACCTCCGACCAATTCATTTCCAACTGGAGATCAGGACCGAACCAGACGCCGAGTATCTTGATCGGCCCATCCGTCCAGAGGAAAGGTCCGGGAAGAGAAACTCCTTCCACGCACCCAACCGCAAGCCCACAGACTTATCGCGGTTGATCTTGGCCCCTGTCACCATCTCATACCCACTGATCTCTTTTGCTGACTTCGTCAATCTCGGCTCTGCTCGACACAAGAACCGAAACGTCGTCAGCATAGGCAGAATACCTGGCCGAGGTGGAAGCACCAGGCAGCGAAATTCCGCGTAGGACCGGATTCGCCTTTAACTTGCGAAGGAAAGGTTCCAACGCAAGAACGTAAAGCAGAGGCGAGAGCGGACAACCTTGACGAATGGAGCGAGACAATACGAAAGGCTTCGATCTTACCCCATTCACTTCCACCAGCGCACCGGGGTCGCATACAAAAGTCGGATCCAGGAGCGAAAGTCGGCTCCGAAACCGGCCGCCGAAAGGACAGCCTCCAGAAATCGATGGTCAACCCTATCGAAGGCCTTGGACTGATCTAAATTGATCAGCGCGGCTTCACTGTCGACTTGTTCTAAGATCAAGCGTACCATATGAAGGTTATCCTGAATAGTCCTACCCTTCACAGAACAAGTCTGTTCAGGGCCAATCAGACTAGACAGGACAAGCTGCAAACGGTTGGTTAAGATCTTCGCCAAAATCTTTAAGTCAGTATTTAACATCGTTAAAGGGCGAAAGTTCCCTAACCCATCCCCACCGTCCTTGTCCTTACGCAGCAACTTGATCACACCCTGTGAAGCGTTGAGGTAAAGACCCCTGCCTCATCCAGTGGTTGAAAATCAGTTCCAGCAAAGGAACAAAAACGTGCGACAACCTCAAGTAAACTTCGTAGGGAAGACCATCTAATCCCGGAGACTTATCCAGGCCAACCTGCTTCAGCGCTTCCCAGATTTCCGACTCTGTTATGGGACCCTCGCACCTAGCCACTTCAGCTGCCGAGAGGCAGGGAAAGTCAGCTAAATAGGCGTCGAACTGAGCAGAGCTCAGACCGGGCTCCCTGGTGAAAAGATCCTGAAAGTAATCCCGAAAGACCTCACATATGCCCGTGTTTGTAGTCACGGTCCGCTTATCCGGTAATGTGACGCACGCTATATGTCGCCTAGACGCGTTTCGATTCTCCTCTACACGCAGTTCAGCGGCCATATTCGTAGCCTCAGAAGACATTCTTTTTAACCTAGCCCTAACTACCAGAGCTTGATCCTTCTTGATAAGCAAGGAGGCCAACTCTGCCTTAGCTAAAGCTATGTCCCCACTAACACGGGATTTCACTGCCCGATCGACTTTATTTTCTAAAGCAGTTTGCGCCGCTAATCTATCTAGATTGAGTCGACGACTAAAATCGGCAGCAAACGTTCGAATTTTAGATTTTAAATTGCCCCACCAGGCATTTCCCACAACCGCCCCCGTCAATTCCCTTTGTATCGTTAGTAACAGCTGGTCCCGGAAACCCTGATCACCAAAAAGTGAACAGTTCAATTTCCAGTAGCCAGCCAATCTAACCTTAGGCTTATCTAAGTTTACACGGACCCGGACAAGCCTATGATCCGTATAAACTATATAATGGAAACTCGGACACCCTAAGAGCCCTACATCGACTCTCCTAACTAAGACTCGGTCCAGGTAGCTCGCAAGCGACCCAGGAGCCGAGTTGCCACTATTTGTCCAAGTCCATGCTACCTCCCGAGGGTGTTCATTCCGGAACTTATCGACGAGATCAAACCCATCGATAAAGTCCCGAAATGGTTTCACATCCGGGTTGTTAGTACCTTGTTTGTGCCCTATACGATCTATATCGGGGTCAAGGACGGCATTCCAATCCCCCGCTAAAACTACCCGACGAGACGTCGTCAAGAACGGCGCGATCTGCCGAAACAAAGCAGGCCGCTCGGAATGGGTATTGGGCGCATAAACCCCAATGGGACGAAGAACCTTATCCTTTATGGTAACATCCAGCACGCAAAGCCTGCCCGCCGGATCCGCGAAGACAAGGGTACATGCAGCCTTCAAAGACCTGCTCACTAGCCAAGAGACACCCCTCGAACGACCATCAAAACATGCTGAATAAAGGGCGAACCCCCTAGACAGTATGTCCTCACGATCATGAGAAGAAAACCGGGTCTCTTGTATACAACATACATTCACCCCGAGGCGCTGAAGGTCACGAGAGAGCCTCGCCCTGCGAGACTCGGACCTCAGGCCCCGGACATTTAAACTAGCTAACCAAAGTGCCATTGTGAAGCCGATTAGGGTTGCCCTTCAGGATAGAACATGGCTGGGGTGAGGACACCGACAGCTTGTCCCATGGAACCAGACGCCATCTCATTATCGACAGTATCATCCTGAGACAAGCCGCCGATGTCCGAAGGATATGTTAATTTAAGGGCTCTATAAAGGGATGGGTGAACAAAAACTGGGACCCTCCCTTTACATTTTTTTTTTTCATCCATTTTTTCTTCGAGAAGGACGGCAGCTGGGGGCACCATTTTTAAGGACGACTTTGCCTCCTCTATCATGCCCCAAATCTCCCGCGTACCCGGGCCAGTTCTTATTACGGTCAAAATTCTTTTTAGGCCTTTTTGAAATTTTCCGGCTTTTCCACATCCACACCATTAATTTTTTGGAAGTTCCAAAAAACTTTTAAGTCCTTCGGGTTCCTCGTCTGCCCGAAGACCCTTTCCGCCTGGTCCCGGGATACGCGGCAGACGTCTTCCCCTGGGAGATAAGGTGGTTTGATTTTTTTTTTTTTTTTATCTGTAACTGGTTGAGTATCAGGGCTTCTGACCCTTTTCTTTTGAGGTGATTGAATGGGTGTTTGCATGGGTGTATCTCTTGGGTGTAGTTGATGGAGTCATGCCTGAAGGTGTCCTTACCGGAGAAGGTTTGGACGAATGAAGAGATTTCACGGGAGAGTTTGATAATGATTTTGGCGGAGGTGGTTTTGTAAATTTTTTTTTAGATGAAGAAGGGGAAGACGGGGCAGAGGATAGGGGCCCGGTGCCCCCAGCGATTTTTGATTTTTAGCCCGCGTTTTATCCAATTTTTCCTTCAACTTTTTTCAGGTCTAATTTTTTTCCAGCTGGGTTCATTCAGCTTTTGGGCTTCACTGTTGCGTTTTTTT
Organism: Acanthosepion pharaonis; assembly: GCA_903632075.3. Classification (NCBI taxonomy): domain Eukaryota; kingdom Metazoa; phylum Mollusca; class Cephalopoda; order Sepiida; family Sepiidae; genus Acanthosepion; species Acanthosepion pharaonis. The sequence continues at coordinate 412,502 of CAHIKZ030001433.1, read as the reverse complement.
TCGTAAGACGCCGAGGCGTCGCCCTCAGAACTGGTAGAGGAAATGGGGCTGTAGGTGACATTGTCCCTGAGGTCATGATGGGACTGAGGAATCCGCTGTTTGGATCTTCCCCTTGCCCCTAACTACGAGGCGCCATTCCCCCTCATCCTTCTCCTTATCCACACTTGTGGAAGGCGTCGGTTTTGGGGGTAATGTGGGTCTGGACCCAACCGAGGGATTTTCCTCACCGGTCCGCCTCGCAGCTAGGCCCACTACAGGCGCCGCGGATTTTACCTTTTCGGCCAAGGGGGGATTTTGGTCGCCTGCGACCGGAACTCCAGGGGCCTTCTTCCCTGGGCAGGAGGAGGAAAGGTGACCAGTCTCTCCACACCTCCAGCAAGTTGGTCTCCTACCGGTCACTATGACCGGCATTTTCCGGTCGCCAAACACCAAACAGTTGGGGACGGACTTGAAGGCCTTCTGATCGAGCATTATATCAAAAGTCCATCCCCCGTTCAAATTGTCAGAGAGAGCCCCTAAAATTTGGCCAAACTGCATGAAAAATGCAGCCAGGAGCTCTCCCGAAATTTGAGGAGGAACCTCAAAAACGGCCACCTTGGTCCGCCTGCGGCCTTCATATTCGTTCTTAAAATCAAATCTTTTGTGATTAATTCTTTTTTTGGCCATGGCCAGGCAATCTTCTGGTGTGGGTAGCAGAATGTCCCACATGAAGAACCCAGTACCCTTTAATTACTCTTTTTGGGGTTTTATCCCCAGGGACAGAAGTGATTTAATCACAGTGTCTTTTGTGGAGCGACAAATCTTACGTGTTTTCTTGTCCACCACAAAAACGGTCACCATTCTTTTTGCGAACACATCGAGTTCCTGGACAACTTCGACGAACCCATCTTTATTAACAAGATGGGCGTAGCCTTTCGCCTTATCCAGGAAATCCGCCATGTTCAAAATACAACTAGGGGGGGGGACTTCCAGCAGGAGGGCAAATCCTCGGCAGTCTTACTTTGTGCCTCCTTTGGCACTTCGTCTTTTTTGTAGTATCTCCTTTCTTGGAGCTACTATCATGGTCAGATTTTGGGCTCTTATCAGCCCGCTTTTTTTCCGATTTATCAGGTGGGTCGGCTTTAGCAGCCGTCCCAAAAAGGTCTTTCTTCACATTTGACCGACTGGGACCGTCGGCCATGATGTAAAAAGTGTGGAGACTTCCACCTGCGGGTCTCTATCAAGAATTTTAGCAAAAATGTGGAAAGGAGTTGGGGGGGGGAAACTGGATAACCCAGAAAATAAAAAAATTAAAAAGACAATAAACTTAAAATAAATAAACTGGTAAAAAAAAAAAAGTAAAATAAAATTAAAGACAAACTAGATCAACTGAAGGAAATAAATAGACAGGTAAGACTCTTTTTTTTTTAAAAAAAAAAAAAATGGCGCCCGAAGGCAGCCGAAAAAAAAAAAAAGAGAACTCCTCTTTTTTTTTGTCAAAAATTCAAAAAAGATGTACAAAAAAAAAAAAAAAAAAAAAAAAGTTTACTGGTTTGCAAAAAAAAAAAAAAAAAAAAAAAAAAGATTGCGGCCGAAGCCGCTAAAGAAAATAAATTAAACGCAAAAGAAAAAAACAAACTAGTCAAACCAAAAACGATTGCGACCGAAGTCGCTAATTAAAAAAAATTAAAAAAGAAGGAAAAAAAAAAAAACAAAAACTTTTTTTTTTTTTTTTTCTTAAACTGTAAACTGTACTAAGAAAAAAACAGAAATAAAAAAAAAAAAATCGTCCGGTAAGACTTTGTCAAACCGGACAAAAAAAAAAAAAAAAAAAAAATATGGGCCAAAGCCCAGAAAAAAAATAAAAACAAACAAAAGAAATGGAAAAAATAAAAAAATAAAACTTAAAACAAAAACTTAACAGAAAATGTGGGTCGAAGTTTGTCAAGCAAGCAAGTTCGTCAAAAAAAATCGTGAAATAATCTCGTCGCACTTCAATCAAAACACTCGTGGGCCAAACAATCTCGTCGCACTGCAAAATTTAAGAAAAAAAATCACAAACACCCAAACACAGCCGGTCAGAAAAAGTCTGAACAAGACAGAGGGAATCTTTGTTATTCCTCCCTCCTCTTCCCGGTACCAACACTTTCAAATTAGGTGGGTCTTTTTATTTGACATTCTTTTTTTTCAGTCACTTGTTACTTAATCAATTTTTTTAAACATGTCAAATAGGTTTCTTACCACTTTCCTCCACTTTTCTTGTCTTTGATATGTTCTGTGAGTGTCAAATTATTTAAGCTTTCTTTTCTCATTATGTGTCCTCAAAACTGCCTATAACTTTGTAGTGATAACAACAAATAAATTACTAAATTGCCCCCAACCTTTATTATTAGACTATGTAGTAGCCTGGAACCAAAATAATTAATAATAAAAGGAAAATTAAAAGTTAAGTTAAAAAAATACTTTAAAATACAGATACAAATGGTAACAATAAAGAAAGAAAAAAATTATATTATAAAAAATATATTTTTTTATATAGAATACTTCCACGATACATCAAAACAAGTGTTTTAAAACCAATTGAAATGAAAATCAAAATTTTCTCTCTCTTTATTTTCAACAGACAAAGGAGGCAGATGCTCAAGACAGTTCTCTGATAGAACATGTTACTACCAACATATAAGCACAACCTTTTTATCTTTGTACAGGTTCTTTCAAATATACAATCATCTCTCTGAAATGTATACTAAATTTATGTTTATTGTGTTGTATCTTTTATATGATTTGTTTGTAATTTTTTATAATTCTGTTGTGGGCTGATGATGAATTTTAATCTCCAAACAAAATTACATATATATAAAAAATGAAGTACATTCAGACAAGGTCAACACATCATCAGAACAACCCACAACAACTCTTTAGGTAATAAACTATAGTAATAATAATTGTATTGAATTCTGCATTGTCTCTTTTGAACTGGATTCCACCCACAATAATTACTAATAAATAATCAATACCCACTAAGCCAACAGACTCTCCTCAGATCACTTTGGCATATAAAAATATATTAGGCAAATCATGTTAAACGATAAATCTATAGGAATCATTTTGTTTATGTTCAATTATTTATCTTTTTTCATATGACAATTTTCTGAAGAGATACTTCATTTTATTTACTTCCTTTTGAGCTTTCAAATACTTATTCAATCACTCTGATTTGGTATTTACATGGGAATTATATATATAGATAATATAAACAGCACGAATGACAAAGGAAATTGAATTTTGCTTATGATTTATACAAGAGAGAGATTTAAGAAGTAATCATTTCTTTTGTTTCATCTATTGCACTTCCTTGACTTATGAGTTGAATTGATATAGATTTATAATTTGTATATGTATTTTGTATTTTATTTGGTCTTGACAAAGTGCACTTTAAAGTACAACTCATGCTTATTCATCATTACGTATGACTTAAACGTTATCTTTCCCAAAATTCTTTTAAATAGCACTGTAGATTTCTGTCTGATTTTCTGGGATGAAGAGTTATCATTATTTATACTATTTACATTTAGACTATTGTCCTCACCTTTGTTATTGTTATCACAATGTTTTGATCATGGTGCTCTCCAGAATTCATCAGGTATATATTGATTTGGGTAAGCTAAAGAGAATTTTGAACTGAATGCTTCATTTAATCTATGGAAATAGACTGTTCGTGTTCCACTGCTCATATCTGGGGATATCTTGTCTCATTCTTATTTGATGACATAGTAATTGTGAGCTGAATCCATGGGCTGGACAGTGTGTACTTGGACTCTGTGGAAACAGGGTGAGCAATAACTGAGTAAAACTAAAAATAAAAACTGGATAAGATATCTTTAGACATGAGCAGTGGAATGAGAACAGTCTATCCCCATTGATTAAATAAAGTGTTCAGTTCAGAATTCTCTGTAGGTTACCCAGATCTATATTCACTTGATGAAGGCTGGAGGGCACAATGATGAGGATGATAGTCCAAATGTAAATATAGTGTAAAAGTACTATTTCAACAAATTTATGTGCAGGGTTATGTGCGTGAATTGAAATTGTCAGTGATGAAACTGGATAAAGATTAGGTTATACTCATTTTATATAGTTTTCAGTTTCATTGTACCAAGAAAGTGCAACTTAATTTAGATAGTTTAGTAAAGTTTATAATAATTAGTGCTGCTATTCATTAGGTAAATAATTTTATGTAAGAACGTTACATCTCACAAGAAAGAATAAAGTTCAGTACATGGTAGATGGATTTTTATAATAGAATATTGGATCATTCAAAACAATTGTTATTTATTAGCGGAAATAAAAATCAGTTGTTTTTAAATTTTTATACCTTAAAAATAAATATTCGATGGCTCATTTAGTGGTGTGAATATAGCTAATTTGAGTTCAAATCTATGAATAGGCATCAAAGTTATAGAGTCTGCTTGAAGTTCTAAAATTTTTCCTCTACAATAAATGACTAAAATGTTTTAAAAAAATGTTTTATTAATAAACATATAGTGGAGAGGTAAGAAACAATACAAAAAAGACACTTTTTTTGTTTATGATAAAAAATTGTTTAGTACGTCTAATAATAAACTTTAAACAGGACCAAATTCTAAAAAAAAAATTAAGAAAAAAAAATGTTCAAATTAACTACACCAAAAGCGTTTGACTTTACAAATCCAGAAAATTGGCAGAAATGGTTGCAGAGATTTCAACACTTTTGAGAAGAATTGAAACTCTAGGAAGAAGATAACAAAACTCAGTACAAGTCTGTACATTATTGTAGGGGAAGCGAAGCTGAAAATATATTACAGACATTTTCTTTCTCCCAATGAGGAGATGCAAAGGAAATGTGTATGACTCAGTTTTGGAAAAATTCAATACTTAATTCATGCCTAAAAGAAATAGAATTCATGAAAGGGCAAAATTTTATCTTGGAGTTCAGTTACCAGGAGACTCAATGGAACCAGCAGAAGCATGTAAATTTCCAAAGAAAAATGACCAAATCAGAGACCATCTTGTGATAAAGACTTATGTGAAAGATTACAATTAATTCCTGATTTGAAACTTGAGAAAGTTATGGAGATGGCCAGGAGCAGTGGGCAAATAAAATTTCAAATGAAAGAAATACACAAGAAAAATGTAGATAAACCCAGAGAAACCCATGAGATACAAAAAGAACAAGTGGAAACAACAATTGCAGTATTAGATATAATAGATATAATATATATGTATGAAATATCAATATAATAGATATAATATATATGTATGAAATATCAATATAATAGATATAATATATATGTATGAAATATCAATATAATAGATATAATATCAATTGTAAATATGTAAATATCAATATATATGATATAATAGAAAACATGATTTTAAAAACTGTCCAGTGAAAGGGAAACATTGCAAGAAATGTGGGGAAAATGAATCATTTCATTGTAGCCTGTAGAATTAAAACTAATATGATACAGACAGTAAATGAAAAAAAGAATTATTTCCTAAGAGAGCTAACAGAAACATTAAATGACCCATGGTATAAAAATTAAAAAATTTGTAAAACAGTGATGAGATTTAAAAAAATTGACACATTATCTAAACCGAAATTTACAAAAATCTGAGAGGAAAACCTTTATTAAAACTAGTAAATCTTGGAGGAATAGTTTAGTGCATTGGAAAATTTAATAAGACGGTAAGGACAAATATTATTTGGAGATTTATGTCATTAAATGTGTAAAGAGAGAGAAGTCATTGTCTAAAAAACAGCTATAAAAATGAATTTAGCGAAATATATAGACGAAATCGAACAGGAATTTCATTTGATGTAGGGGAGTCCCATTCCCTATTTGACAAAAGGTGAAGGAATAATTCAATAGACAGGAAAATGAGGGAATTATTGAAAAGATTACAAAACCAACTGATTGGTGTATGCCTATAATACTCATAATAAAAAGAAAAGGAAATGTCCAAATATATGTAGATTTGAAGAAACTGAATCTAGCAGTTAAAAAGGAATATTACATGTTACTAAATTTAGATTATATTTTGTCTAAACTAAATGGAGCTAAAGTTTTTTCTAAATTGGATGCTACCAGCAGATTCTACCAAATTCTGTTAAGCAAAGAGAGCTATCTCCTCATGACTTTCATTATTGTTTTTGGGAGATATTGCTTCAAATTGTTTTTGGTATAACATCAGCTCCGGAAATATTTCAAAGAAAGATGTCAGAATTATCGAAAAATTTTCAAGGAGTTAAAACAATTATCAACGATATTCTAATCTATGGTAGAATTATAGAAGAACATGACAAAAGACTAAAAACTGTTCTTAAAACATTACAAAAAGCCAAACTCAAGCTTAATAAAGAAAAGTGTGAATTCAAAAAGACATGGCTAGAATATTCTGGAGGCACATTCTGGAGATGGAATTCAACACAGCAAGAAAAGGCTAAAAGTCTCTCAGGATTGATTAAGTGAACTACGTCATATAATCGGCATGGTCAGATACTTAAGCAAATTCTTACCAAGTTTGTTTGAAACAATACAAACAATAATGGAATTATTGAAAAAAAGCACAGTATTTGTGTGGGGTTACCCACAAGAGAATTCTTTTATAAGAGTAACTCAAACACCAATTCTAGTGTCAATCATGGCATTATAATCCAACCAGATCTAGTTAGCGCTGATTCTAGCAGTTTTTTGTCTTGGAGCAGCTCTATTTCAAGAAATAGATGGCAATTTAAAAATAATAGCCTTTGTCTCACACACACTCAATAGTGCTGAGAAGAATTATGTACAAATTGAGAAAGCGTGTTTGAGCTGTGTATGGGAATGTGTGAAGTTTAACAGACATGTCACAGAACTTGAATCATTTAAACTGTTAACAGATCATAAACCGCTTATATTGTTAATAAATACATATAATCTGTATATACATATAATCCTATTATGAAGTCAAAGACTTCTGATGAGACTGAGAAGATATAACCCAGTAGCAGGAAACATTGCAGGTAAGGAGATGGTTGTACATGATATGCTATCAAGACGTCCTTTGTCTGACACTGATAGTAATACTAGAAAAGATGTTGGAGTATACAGGCTGCATGGTAAGAACCAGACCAGCATTAGATAAGAAATTAAATGAAATAAAAATAGCTATTAAACAGGACACAGTATTACAGGAAATAATACATCTCACAATAAATGGATGGGCACATAAAGAAGGAAGAATAAAAGAAAGCATAAGACCATATTTTCCAAGTCAGAATGAATTGTTAATTCATGAGAATTTACTATGGTTTCAGGACAGAATTGTAAACCTGAAAAACTTAGACAAGAGATATTAAGGACACTTCATAATGGTTACTTGGGATAAAACAAATGCTGAGAGTGAGTCAAAGAATCAGTGTATTGGCTTCAAATATCTCAGGAGTTATAGAAGTATCTCATTTTGTAACATACACCGTCCAACAAATAAAGAGGAAAAATTAAAAGTAACACCACTTTCTCAAGGTCCCTGGCAAAGAATTGGTACAGATATTTTCACTCACCAAGGATAACAATATATTGTCACAATAGATTATTTCTCAACATAAATAGAAATGGCAAAGCTCCAATGACAAACAATTGTGTTATAGGGAAGTTGAAAAATTTCTTCTCATGTTAGGGAATTCCTATTGAACTTGTCAGTGATAATGGGAAACAATTTATAAGTTATACTTTCAAAGATTTTTAAGACAGTTATGGATTTAAAGACATAACATCAAGTCCACATTATCCTCAAGCAAATGGAGAAGTGGAAAGCACTGTTAAAATAGGTAAGAGAATTTTGAAACAGACACATTTCAAGCATTAATGGCATACTGGAGTATGCCAATTCAAGTCACAAGAGTCAGTCTCACAGATTTAATTATGGAAAGGAAAATAAGAATCACATTACCTTTCCATCCAAAAAGTTATTACAAAGATGGCCTGATTTGATACTTATCAGGGAGAGAGACAAACTGGTAAAAACCAAAATGGAAAAGAATTTTAACAGATTCCATGGTGCCAGAAATTTATCAGCTTCTAAAAAGAGGAGATAGAGTTAGAATAAAATTAGATAAAGAAAGATATTGGCACACTGAAGGAACGATCATGTCAGCAGACATTGACAACAGGTTGTATAGTGTGACAAATAATCAAGGGAATTTCTGAAGAAATAGGAAACATATTTCATTTTCAGGTTTTGAAAAGAGACTTTTGAGAAAGAAACCAATTAGTGATAATTACAAAGATCTTCAAACAAATAACAGGAGAAAATACTGGAAAAATTCAGAGTGGATGAATACTACAAACTCTAAAATATCTGTTTGATTTCTTAAAGTTATCACCCTTGGACTGTAACCAAAACAAAGTTTGATTTGTAATTATTTATTTTGTAATTTGAAAAAGTTAGAAATAAATTAATAAAGAAAATAAATCACCTTAGGAAGGGAGATGTTTATAACAGTTTTGAATAAAGTTGAGTTCACTATGTCTCGTGTCGTCTTCAACTTTTAAACGGCCAGTTTCATATATCTTTCTACCATAAGCCCATTAGAACAGGCAATACTCATATTTCTAAATAATTGAATTGTATAACATAATTTCTATTATTCTACATAGTTAAACAACATGAAAGTGTTTACATCTTCTTTACATCAAATGATTAACTCACACAAGAATATTGAGTAACACTGTATATACATATCTTTGTATCTTTTAGGGGGTGATTTTAAATTCCTTTCCTATTGTCTTGTGATATGGTCAGGCACTATTAAAGCTTCAAAATGTTTTTTCTCTGCTTTAAATTTATTAATTTATTATGTATTAAATGCTGAAAAAATTTGCAAGTATCAAAGGATTTTTTTATTAAATATTTTGAAGAATTATGTGATGTAATGAAAATTTCAAGATCAAAAATGTGTTATTAAAATATTCACATACTTTCATATACCAGTCTAAACATTTATTAATTGTTTCAATGTCTTTTTATTAGAGGAAAATAAAAATATCTGATTTGAAAAAATTCAAGGTGCATTTTTCTGTTGTGAAAAATCAGAGATAGAAAAAGAGAAGTAAATTGTATACTCAATACATGTGTGTGTGTACGCAAAATTAATGCAATTCTTTTTAAATAAAAAGGCTTTATGCAGATAAACACAAAGTAAAAAAATAGGAAGAAACAATGAAGAGGATAGGAAAAAGTCATATTGAAAGAAAAGAAATATGTAAATATATCAATAACACATAATGAAAAAAAGCATTTATCTTAAACAAGAAATAATCAACATAATCCCCCTTGTTGATGCACTTAATTCAATGGTGAATATTAATCAGATATATCGAATATTATCCTAGGAAAACTTTAGATGAAAATTGAGCTAATAACTGTGTCAAGCTACAAACTTCTTGATCAAACCTTATAAATTAAGACAAAATTAAAAGAATGAACAAAAGATAGAAGAAAAAGAAAGTTATGGGGGAAAAAGAAAATTAAATGGGTACAAAGACTAACAAAATTAAATGGGTACAAAGACTAACAAAATTAAATGGGTACAAAGACTAACAAAATTAAAGAAACTAGAAGGAAAGAATGTAAGGAACTGAAAAAGAAATAAAAATAAAGAAAAAAATGGAAAAGAGAAAGAAGGAAAACAAAAAAAACAAGGAAAAAATTATTATAAAAGTAACAAATGCCTTTAATTATCAATATTCCATTTTTGTTGGCGACAAAGATGAGGACAATAGTCCGAATAATGTAAATAATGTCCATTTTTGTTATTATGGAATTTTTTACTTTTAATGAATCTCATTAAAAAAGATTACTTTTGATTCTGCTGTGTTAGCTGTTATATTGGCATTCATTTTTTTCAAAATTGTTATAACTGGTTCATTTTTTTGTTTATTGATTCTAACACTGAAAACATCTTTAGCAGATTATGCTATTTTATTTTAAAAAGGTCAAATATACAAGTGCAAAAAATGACTTGTGCAAGTTAAAATATTCACATACATTTGTAAAGTACTGTGAATAACTGAATGTGTCCAAAGTTGTTTGCAAATGTTGATATTGGGGATTTCTTACTGAACAATATTTCATCATAGGAAAGACAAATTATGGTTAATAGCATTGAAATCAAGGCATTATTTGACAATAATGAACATTATATGATACAAGGGACAGGTAAAAAAATATCCAAATTAATATATGAAAATGTTATACTTTGCTGCAATTAAATTTCTTTCTGATTCACACTACATGTTGGCCAGATGTGAATGCTAAGAAAGCAGAAGACAAAATAAAAAAAGTCATTTCCCGTGCAGGGTCTATGAGCATCACATCCTGTCCACAAAACAAATACCCACATTAAAATATAATAGCCAATTATGAATGTTACTGCCAGAAAAAAGAATACCTGGAAACCACTAGATTTGCTTAAAAGAAAGCCCCTTGTAAAACTAACACAGGTGCAGGCTGAAAGGCCACCTGCTGACACACAGATGCCCTGTTGCTGTCACTGCCATGTTCTCCTTTATCATCTTGTTGATACCACATTTGATCAGAATTGAACAGAGACATTCCACTTGATCAAGCTTCCCTATCCATTCCAGGTCTCCATCATCATCACCATAGTTTTGTTGATACCACATTTGACCAGAATCCAACAGAAACATTCCACTCAATCAACATTCACTATCCACTCCCAGCCTCCCTCATTGTCACCACCATAACATCAGCAACTAATCAACCAACCAATGCGCATTACCATGAATCAACCCACCACTGTGACCTCGATCGATCAACCCATCAACTCACCTTACCAGGCAGTTCAGCTTCAACATCTCGGCATTGCATCACTGCCAGCTCATCAAACACCTCACAAGTGTCTATTTCAACCATGAAGAAGGACTTATGTCAAACCCCAACAACAACTAATCTGCTCTAAACCTATCCTCTGACCCCAACTATGATCTCAGCCAACCAACCCAAGAAATTGGTCAATTCCCAGCCCTACCAACAACACACCTACACTTAATCACTTTACTTACCAGCAGCAAGTGAAGAACTACATGAATAATTTCTATCACCTTTCAAACAGCTATGTATGTATTTTGAACTTTGAGTAATACTTACTGTTGAAATTTTAATTCTTGTTTGTTCCTTTCCTTTGCAACCAAATGCTCATTATCACAAAAATTATTTGCATTGATTTGGTAATGTTAGTTCTTTTGATGTTTCACTTCTACATAAGTTAAGCAAAAAAGTGTTCATGCATAATTTGCTAGTAAAATATAAGGAAAATGTTCCATTTTTTAAACAAATGCAACAATGTGAAATGCAATGAACTAATTGTACCAAAGGATGGTCATCATTACAATGTGCTAATATTTAAATGGGGAGTGAAACAGGCTATAAACAAAATACATTGCAGTGTATATTGTTCTCTATGTACTTTTTCTGAAGAACCAAATGATTGAACTGAATAAATACTGCTCCCAGTTAGACCAATTAAAGGTAGAAGCCCATGAAAAGCATTCAGAATTAGTTAAAGGAAAGGGCATAACATTTCATCTAGTTAACATGATATTGCTTGTTTCAATAGTGACAAAGCCAAAATTAATTAGCCAGGAAGTTTTCACTCATTTGCAGTATTCACCAAATAGTAGATGTTTTTATTTTAGTGTTTACAGAATTTTCTTAAATTTTTATTAATTCCCTGGAAGACTGAGTAGTTCTTTGCTGACAAAGATAAAATGTTCTGAGAGAATGGATTTATGAAATTGACTGAAAGATTACAAAAGATAATTCAACAAAAAAGGGTAAATTATTCAATAATATTAAAAAAAACATTCATCTTTTATTTTTATTTCATAAACTGAATTAACATATTTTTGCCACTCAATGTTGATAAATATAAATGATAAAAACTAACAAAAACTTTTACTTATTTACTTACAATGAACTTTACTGTAATGCAATAGATTGTTGCTAGCTTAATGAATTTATTCTTTACTGGGTGCTAGAACTAAATGGAAAATATAGTCAACTTCACAATATTTCAACCATGACAAAGAGATTGTTCTTTTTAGCATTTCAAATAATTAGAAATTTGGATCAAAAAATTTTGCAATAAAATTGTGCTATATTAAAATTCTTACCAGTAATATATATGAAAACAGAATTTTTTCACCCAACTGTAACATTAATATTCGTCCTTGTTTTGAATATTGCTGCCACATCTGGTCTGGTTTAGAGATTCTTGATAAAATCAAAAGAATCTTGCCTTTTTTTAATAAATACTTTCATGGTAATTGTTCTGATGAACTTTCTGCTATGGTACGTAGATTTTATGAATTTTAGCACAGCACTAGATTGACAGCAAGGTCTCATCATTTTATAGTGGAAATAGCTAAATGTAACCATAAGTTCTATGCTAACAGTTTCTTCTATTGTATTTTGTGCTTGTGGAAGTCTCTTTTTGCTTCCCAGTCAACTATGATCTTCAAAAATTTATATTCAATGCCAATCATTATCTTATGTCTTCTTAATTCTTATTCTTTTATTGTCCTCTCTCCTTAATAGTAGCTTTTTTTCATATTCTCTAACACTCAGTAACCCCTCCCCTGTGTCCTAGTGGCGTTATTGCCTTGATTAAAAACAATTATTATTTAAAAGAAGTGAAATAACACTGTACAGATAAATTCAAAAAAGTTTTTATTTTTTTCTCTTTTATTGCCAGTATTTATAATGCTGAGAATTTCAGCAGATATTTTTGGCACTGTTAAAGTAATTTAATGGTATAAAATTTTTCAATAATTTTTCAGGAATGTTCTCTGCTGAAAATGTAGAATAGATACATAGTGAAGATAAGTTAGTTCAGACTAATTTATTCATTTTTATTAAATAAAATCAGACAATATATTTATTAAGCTACACATAGGCTGGCATCAAGCCTCAAGAATGATCATCAGTTGCAGACATTTTAGTAGAATATTTTATAGTTTTGAAAATCTTTAAAGTTATAAAACAAAGTTGACATTCAATTAAGCCAAAATTGGAACCAGAGTAGTAGAAAAGAAAAAAAAATCAATGGTATTGTGTGTGTTAATGAGTATGTATATTTCTGTCTATATTTTATATACATCTCCATGCCACTATGCATGCTTTACCTACTGCCATAAATAATATAAGCACCATGTCCAAACATTTTTCTTATTGAACATTATATCATATACTTAAAAGAATAGCAGTCAGCTTATGGCTCATAAGCTATTTGAAATATTTTAGATTTTATGAGTAGAAAAGAAAAAATTCAATTTGTAATTTATTTACTTTTCATTGATATTTATATTTCATTGGCAGCCTTTAAACTATCCTTTGAAGTATCAGATCTTATAAGCAACTACTTTAATCATAATGTAGATGCGCATATATTTAATTATTCTTGTTATATAAAATAGAATTTTAGTAAAATTATTTTCTTGAAAATTATTACACAATATCATATAAAGGTGGCAAAGACAAAACAAAAATTACAAGAGCCACAGATAATGTTCAGACTGTTTAGCATCAAAATTACACAATTTTGATTGTGTCAGGAAAAATCTTATGATTAGTGTTGTACTATACATACCTTGTGAACAGGAACAAGTTGGTAGCTGTCCATTTTACAACTTGATGTCTGTCTTCTGGGTTAAACTTTGTTTTACTCTCAAGAATCCAAGGCTCCTTAGCACACTAATGTAATAGACAGTAATTCTGTCATTAGCTGCTGTAATCATCACATTGTTGTACTAGTCCTTTTGTATTCACACGTTAATAATAGTTATATGCTTGATGATAGTTGAAAGAGCTTACACTGTGCCCCAGTATGTATGTGCACACACACACAATACATATATATATATATATATATATATATATATAAAAGCAATAAGGAGAAGAGGTAAGGATGTTTAAAGTAGCAAATAAGTGAGTAAGCTTGAAATGTGTTAGGCTGTTTCCTAATTTTCACTCTGGCTACAGTGTGCCTACCTCCTTCTGGAGCAAGCACAAGGGATATTCTAAATAATGACAAATGCAAACAAACCTACAATTATTAGGCAAAGCAGAGTACTGAAATCTTTTTCTTGGTCAGATAATTTGAGACAGTGTTCACACTCATTTTTTGCCTGACACTGTCATAGGCTGCAGATAAGAAAAACATTTATTAACATCCATTAAGTTGAGTAATCCTTGCTAAAATAAAAATCAAATCAGTGCTAAAAATCATTAATTGCTATTATATTTTGTGGAAAATTTACTTCATTTTTTTTAAATAATAACATTAAATAAGATGAACTAAAGAAATTTTAACAAATGTCCAAATAATGATTAATCATCTTAAAATTACCCACTTTAAATTAATGAAATGCTTAATATAAATCTATTGTAATAGGGTAAAAGCATTGTAAATACAAAATAAAATGTAAATATATGGTTTTGGTGATTTACAATAGTATAATTTACTTAATCATTAATATCTGTAGAAGGATGTATCAACCTTCAGGTAAGTTGACAGCATGATTTAAAGCTAATGTCACTGGGAAAAAGTGTGTATATTGAAGAACCCAGTCATACAAACATAACTGCATAGGATAGTGATTAAATTCAAATTTTATAAGTATTGAGCATACAATCCAATCTAATCCCATTAAAATAGGCAACATAAAGAAAAGCATGAAGAAATAATAACAATTATTTTAAAATTTATCTCTGAATTCTTGAGATGATGTGTTGATACTTTCTTTTGGATCAGTTTTCTTGTTTTTGTTATTTTTTATCAAAACATTTTATCTCCTGTACTATTCAGCCTTTCTTAAGTGTTACATTTATTAATTTTTCAGGAACTTCAAACTGGAAGGTAAGTTTGTATTTGTTTTCTTCTCCATAGTGAACTGTGTTGAGAACTTTATGGAACTCACATAGCACAACAGTTCTTACCTGTCTTCCTGATAAGGTTATATTATGAAGATCTCAGATAGCTAATGTCACTGGGTAAAGTTCTTAAGTAATTCCGTGTATATGTTCATTATTGCTGGTAATAATGGAGATCCAATTGTTATACAGTCTTTCTGTTGATATATATCAGAACCAAAATAGAAGTATATCATTTCACACAGAATGTTAATATTTCCATGAATAGATAAATAATTCATTTAAGACATCTGTATACCAATTCCCATTATCCATAGAGTAGGGATTGTATATTGCTTCCAATACCAAGTAAAATGTGAGGCATAAAAGATGCAGAAGATCTATATTTTGAACCATTAACAAGACACTATTCATAAGTAGTTCTACTCTTTTCAGATACCTCACCAAAGTAAAACTTCCACAGGAAGAAAATATGCTAGAGAACTGAGTGTATATTCTAGATAGTTGTGGTAGAGAATACAAGATGAAAATATCTACATCAGAAAACTGTCATCTATAATGAAAACAACACACTTCATTTCCAAAGTTTTTGAAAGAGTTACTGATTCTGAAAGACACTTGGAAAAAGACTGGACAGTACATCTGCTAAAACAAAGATGAAATTTATAGAATTGCATGATGCCACAATGTTAGTTAAGCAAATTCTTTGTTTCAAGTCACTGATTCATAATTTGAGTTCAAGCTAGTTGCAAATAGAACTCAATGAAGTTTATAAATCACCTAAAATTATTTTTTGCTGTGCAATTGAGAGTGGAAATTTTGATAATTGTCTCTCATATATTATTTGTAATTTAACTATCAATAAATAACATTATAAAACTAGACTGATCATTAAAAAAATGTAGAGATTTTATTTGAATGTTCTTGAGTTTAATCTAAAGTCATGATTGAGGCCATTCAGCTTTTGATTAACTACCTTTGAAAAGATGTTTCATTGAAAGATGTTTCAACGTTTGTGTTATGTCGTGTATCCACTAAGTTCTTATTCCACTTCCGTTCTCGTTGGTGTCCATTTATGAGCTACCTGCTCATATGCAAATTATACTAATTTGCATATCACTACATCTCCCTATAACGGAGGGGCCTTATGCCGCGAGTACTTCTTGTACTTCTTCTTGTGCCCTCCTGAACATCTTCCTTTATCCCTCTCCTTTCCCTTGGAGATCTAGATCTATCCCGTCTTTCCCTATAATCGAATTGTTCCTCTTGCATACTCTGGTCTTCCTCTTCTAACTCATCCCTCTCTACTTCTTCCTCCGCAGTTTCATTCTGCATTAACTCTTCTGATACATCAATAATGGGCATCTCTGAAGGCATTTCCTCATCAGATTCTTCTCCTTGGGATCTTATTTGGTCAGCATGAGCTAGAACACTGTTCCCATTTTCTTTATTTAATATTGCAGTATTATGTCCTTTCTGCATAATAAATTCGGCTGACTCTGGTTGCATATTCCTATTTCTTTTGTACCACATCTTTTGATTTGTGGCATATGACATAGTCAAAGGGGACCTTAATTGTCTGCCCATTAAGGCAGATGGACTTTCCGGCCTGCCTGCATGTGGAATTGTTCTGTAACTTAATAGTAATCTTGGTAGGAAAGCATCGATTTCCTCCTTCTGTTGCAAGCATGCTTTTATGCCCTTCTTTACTGTCTGGACCATCCTTTCCGCTGCCCCATTACTTTGAGGGTGGTAGGGAGGGGTCTTGAAAGGTCTGCATCCTATTTTTCTTAGCCATTCATGCAAATCAGCATCCACAAATTCTGGTGCGTTATCAGTCACCAATGTTCTCGGTGTCCCATTCCTCGAAAATATTACTCTTAATATTTGTTTTACGGTGGTACTTTTTTTATCAGGTACTCTCACCACTCCAGGCCAACCTGAATATGCGTCTACTAATATTAATAATAGTTCTATCCCATTGACATAGGCATGGTCCATGTGTACTCTGCTCCATGGTTCTACTTCTCGGGGCCATACATGTATTTTCTTTTGCTTAAAATTCCTGAGTTCTGTGCATTTTTTGCATCTTTTTTACGTAGTCTTCACGTCTCTTGAGTACCCCGCCACCAGGCTTCCAATTTTAATCTTCTTTATGTAGCTGCCACTCCACAATGTATGTCATCGTGTACACTTTTTATAACCTGTCTCCTCTGTGTTTCTGGGGAACTACCAAGTCTCCATTACATATTATCCCGTTTTCTATAGTCATTTTATGTCTGATTTCTTTGAATGGTCTTTCAGCCATTGAACAATTTCCCCAGCGATTCTGTTTTATCCTCGACATTATTCTATTTAACACTGGGTCATTTGTAGTTTCAGTAGCCATTTTATCTACAGATATTACATCGGTTTCTACAAGGTGCAAGAATGTGTCTTCAAATTCCTCGTCGTTTTTGTCCTCCTCTCTATAAAACCTCAATCTAGATAAGGCATCAACGTGCGGTATCGTATTCCCTTTAACATATTCTTTTTTACATTAAAAATCTGTCTATTTTCATCCTCTACTCTTTCCACATTTTTCGTTTTACATACTTCTTTGAAGTGATTTTTTTTTAAACACTTTGAACACGTCTTTCCAAAGGCTGGGCATTTTCTTTTTCATTTCATGAATTTTTCCACAGTACGCATAATTTTTTCTTTTTTGTTTGTACCGTATATGTTTCAGCCATTGTTTCTTCAGAGGATTTATTTTTATTTTGGTTGTAGGTATGTATTAATTCCTGCTGTTGTATAAATTCTATACACATATTCAAAGGCATGTTTGTAAGTTGTAACTGTTCCATTAACTTATATCTATGTGCCAAATTATGCATACCTTCAATTAATCTTAGTTGGATTAATTCTTCTTCCGTTGTCTGCTCGCCTGTTCCTAGTTTTTGAATTCACAGTATTTACTCGCACTTCTTAACCGGTGTAAATATTTTACTATCGGTTCATCCACTTCCTGCTTCATTGCCATAAACTTGGTCCTTTCTGCAATCACCAGTCTTTTCTTTGGCCTCATGTTTCCCTTAATAACCTGACTTATTTCTTCGAAAAGTCATTTCTTCTAGTTCTCGAGGGTAAACCATTGTAGCAACCTTCATAATCGCTTCACAACCAGCGGTAGCCATGAACAAGTCGGTGATTTCATTTTCCCCTCCTCTGTTTTTTAGTTGTCTTTCAACTTTTTACATCTAGCATTAGCAGCAAAGCAACGAATCCACGTGTCACGCACTCTGGGTCTTCAAGACCAAAGAGTATCCTATCGGCGACGCCATTGTTATGTCGTGTATCCACTAAGTTCTTATTCCACTTCCGTTCTCGTTGGTGTCCATTTATGAGCTACCTGCTCATATGCAAATTATACTAATTTGCATATCACTACAGTTTGTTTATATTTTTTTAAGAGACTGATGGTTATTATTTATAAATAATTATCAAATATGACCAACATGTTTAGAATGATGTTCCTTCCTAAAATGGTATTTGTTTCATTTATGAATTATAGCAGAAATGAGAATCTTGATCCATACAGGATTATTATCTGAAATATAATCTGAATATTTTTCTGATTTATATTTATGAATCTATTCTTATTTCTTTCTACCAAATTTAATAAATTTGTACCAGATTAAGAAAATGTATTTCTAGACAAAAATGCCAATGCTGTCAAATTGAAAAAATATCACTTATTTTCCTAAAAAAATTTTTTAAGATGTATGAAGTTGCTTTCAGAACAAAAATATAATTAGCAACATTTTTTTTCTTTACTGAAGAACATAGAACAGTGTATGTGGTTGGTTGTTTATGATTTTAAGATTGTCAAGATTTGGTGAACTTTTAAAATTTAAGTTGAATTTTTTTTATTATCATTGAAGGGGGTTCCTTCCTGTTTGACATTAGCTTTCAACAAATGATTAAAATACATATTTTATAATATTGCAAAATTTGAAAATCAATCTAAAAATTGTAGGAGACTAAAAAAAACAAACAACAAAATTAAATTGGAGGAATGTTTATTATAAGATGGTTAGTTGTCAAATATCACATGAAGCAGCATTAGAACGGGAGGGGGTAACAAAATAAACAGTGCTATTCAATCCAGAGTACAAGTACTATCTGTAATAACAGTATACACATACACAATCATTTGTAGCCAGTATAAAAAATGGGAGAACTTACAGTAAATATTAAATTCTTGGACTCTCAGCTATTCATTGTAAATCAATTGTTTTGGTTTTAAAATATATTTTATTTTTTATAAAATAAGGAAATAAACACATTTAACTATTTTAAGTAATTGACAAAAATGTTTCTTTTCAACAGAAGAAATTTTTAAATAAAAAATTATGTATATACCACTAAGTCTGTATATAATAATTTTAACAGGCAAAAATAGTATAAGTGTATAAAAGTAAAAATATTTTAAAGATATTATATTTAATACTAAAATGAATATAACAAGTCAATTCTTAACATTTTAACTTTATATAAAAGATTTGTAAATTTGTCTCGATTATGGCAGTATTTATTAAAATTGACTCACTGCAAAAAATTACTTCAAGTATTTTATTACTTCTAATTTTTTGATTCTCAAGCAAAAAGTATCTTTGAAAATTTAACATCTCACAAAGGCCATCCTAAGTAAGCAATCATTTTCAACAGTAGCAGTGTTACTTATATAATCATACATAGTAAATATTAACTTTTTTAATTTCACATCCTAAATAAATATTTGATATTCATATATCAAATATTTATTTAGGATGTGAAATTAAAAAAGTTAATATTTACTATGTATGATTATATAATTTTAATTTTTCATTTTTGTAAAAGGTCAAGTATCTGTATAAAAGCTTTAAACATGTGAGATTAAAATTTTGACTGCCACTACATTTTCAAGCCACATATTTTTCATAATTTTATCATACATATAATTTTTAATGAATTATTTCCACTATGACTACCTTGTATTATAAGACTATTTAGCTAAAGCCTGCCTAAGATAAAAAGATAATTGTGCAGACACATATGGAAGATAAACATAATTCAATACTTCTTTCACTCATTTGGCTATATGTGATATATAAATTATATATATATATTATAAAGAATTACAAAGAATTAGTAATGTTAATGTAATTAATGGCAAAATTTATTTTCTAACATTAATAAGGCATTAACTTACTAAAAATTCATTGAATGACGCAATCCTTATGTTTAAAATTGTTGCCAGATGGAATTGGGGTTGCATAGTGGGTACTTTCGAAAATTTCAAATTTTCATCCTCAGGCCATAATTTTTCCATTTACAGTAATGTGGTAAATCCACCTTAGTCTATGTCACTATAACTGAAAAACACATACAACAAAAGAAATTGTGGATTTACCACATTACTAAATTCAAACAAAAATTTCTCACTTGAAATATTTAAACTAGAACTTCAGCATTGTGACATCACACATTCCAAAATTATATAACCATCAATAAATAACACATTCTTAAAAAACATCTTTTCGGTCTACAATACATTTATTTCATCTTGGAGTTTACCTGTAAATGGAAAAATTATGGCTTGAGGAAGAAAATGTGAAATTTTCAAAAGCACTAGCCCTGCAACACCAAAACTATCTGGCAACAGTTTTAAACATAAGGATCATGTTATTCAATGAATTGGTAAGTTAATGCCTTATTAAGTCTGTTAGCAAAGAGATTTTGCTATTAATTACCTTAACATTACTAATTAATTCTTTGTATGATTACCTCTTTATAATATAATATATATACTGCACAATCTGATAGAGTAATTGTTCCTCTTACTGCAAATATCACATATTTTCCTTACATACAGTTTTAGAAACGCATTATCATTAAAAAGCTTTTCCGCATTGTCTCATTATCTCCACTTTTGTTTCAGATATTATTCTACATTCTGCTAACATGCATATATATATATATATATATATATATATATATATATATGCACACACACAAGAGTAATCATACAAAATTTCTTTACCTCTCCAAATTGTACATTTCCTTAAGTGCTACTGTTTAAAATTGGGAAGTGAAACAAAAGCTAAAAATGAAAATTTAATACTATAAAACTTAAAGGGAAATTATATATAAGAATGAAAAAAATATTAATAATATAGAGTTAATACAAAATTTATTTTAAAAACAATTTCTATTATGCATAAAATTCATAAAAATTGAAATGTATGAAAAATTTTTCTCATTTATGTATTTATTTCTGATTTTTTAATTATGAAGTTTATTTGTATCAAAGGAATATGTAAAGCATTTATATCAATTTAGAACACTGAAGATAAATTTTAATATATGCTATTCATTTTATTGATCAGAATTGTTTAAAAAATCTTTATAATGTAAAATTACATGTAATGGTCAACTAAATAACACAACTACAGATTATTAAAGTAAGAAATGCAGCTTGATAGGTGACTTAAAGGAATTTTCAAATTTTATTTAGAATTCGTATCAGCTACTAATGACTAGAAGAGATACATTACAAGGAATTTCACTAAATTGTTTTTATGTATAATAATTAAATTGAGAACTTTTTCAACTGTCTAAAACACTAAGCAACTTTAGAATAATTACATTTGAAAATTTTAATTATACTCACATTTTAAAGAGTCTCAGCTTGATGGATAAATAGGTACAATAGCTAGAATGTTTTTAATACAAATATTAAAAAGAAACTAAGATGAACAAAAGCTTCAAATGTACCATGGAAGATTAGAATAACAAAAACTTAAAAGAGTTGGCATTATTTTTGAGAACATGAAATTTCTAAGAAAAGCTAAGGATAGTATTATTTTTGCATTTTATCTTCTCAAACAAATCAAAACAACATTTTTAAGTATTACTAAAACAGAAAAAAATTAAAAAATGTAATCAAAGGGAAATAAAACTAAAATTTAAACTGTCAAAATTTTGTCTCATGTAATACAAATAAGACAGCTAAAAAATCCCAGCTATTATCCTATAACCATGATAAATTTAAATGTACAGTAAATACTAAAGAGTGCATAAACATTACATCAAACTAGTCAAAATTTCAAATAAATATCTTTACTTACAATTTTGACTTTTCTAAGGATATATAAATTGATATGGGAATAAATATCTGAAATCCTACTACATATAACAAAATACTGATTCTCAATAGAACTATCATATTTATTATCTGTAAAAATGTGAAATTGCAATAAGAAATAATTTGGTAGATAGTAAGATATTAAGAATGGATTTTGCTAAATAAAAATTTATGTATCTTTGAAAATTCAGGGATTAATAGGACCTTAGGTACTATACCCATTAAAATGCATGATTCAGATAAATGTAGGAACTTTTAGTGTGAAAGACAAATTGAGTTCTTTGGTTTAAAAACTGGATGGCAGCAAGGATAATATCAAAGAAAATACAGTACTATTAAAATTTAATAATACAATTTTAAACTTTCATTTTCAATGATTAGTAGTAAAACTGACATATTACTGAGGAGTTATGCTTAATTTGCCAACAAATTATTAATACTGAATATTTCATAAAGGAAAAAAATAAGTAATAAAATATTTTAGGTATAAAAAGTTATGCCATCAAAAGTGACATAATTTTTCCTTAATTATAAAATTGTTTGCTTAAAAATTAAATGAATTCATCATCAATTTCAGGTTAATAAAGTAGATATTAAAAATTCAAATATTTTTATATTTTTAATATAAAAATTAAACTCAAATTTTATTCAAGAAAAAAATGTACATTGTTTTCAATAATAATTTAAATAATATAATATAGATATTTTCTTAAGATGTCTATCAACCTGATAAATTGATAATATATAAATTGTATGCTCACAAAGAGCTTTTTATATTAAATGAAATATACTTCATGAGGTTTTCAAGTGGAAGCAATAAATATGCTACAATTTGACATTGGAATCTTATAGAAGTTAAATATTTTCATTATGAAGCTGCTTTTGAATCAAATAACATCAAATTCTGATTAATTGAAGAAATATTATTCACAGCCAACACAAAACATAAGAATTTGCTTTGCTTAGAAGCAAAAAAAATGAGCAACTTCAAATTTTTGGAATTTAAAATATTAATAATGAAAAATTATTTTTGATAGATTGAGTTTCAGATATTGCTTTAAAGTTTCATCTTACTTTCTATAATTCCTGCAGGAAAAGCATAAATCATAACCATCCTAATTGCATTTAAGTATCTATCAGATGAAACACATTATCAGATTAATTAAAGTCAAAAGATATTTAATGGAGCTCGCAGGTGACTATGTCAATAACTGTACTCTTGAGATTTGACTGTCAAAAATGACCTGCATTTACAAAGAACATAATGTTTTACTTGCTTTGATAATGAAAACAAGTAATGAGTGTTTAAGCCTAGAATAAAATGTAATCAATGTAATAAACAGGGAGAAAATATGTTAGGTAATATTATCAAAAATTATAGGAAAGCTACAAAAATTCATTAAGAAAAATGTATTTTGAAGTAGTATATTTTCAAGAATAAACTCTTTTAGTATATATCTGAACAGTCTTTCAGTTGAAACATATAAAACAACTCTTTTGGTAAAAATAACAAATGTTATTTAATACTGCAATTTAATTATAATATAAAAACGTTGTTATAAGTTAATGTGTACAGTAAACATGCACAAACAAGGAGGAAGCTTTATTAAAACAAAGTCATTTTATTAAACATGTGCCAGTATAGAAAATACAAGAACATTTGAAATATTTGAGGGTTTTTTTAATGCTTTAAGGTTGTTTTTCATGAAGTAGTAATTTTAACAATATATAAATAGACCTCGAAAAATACGATTAAAGTTTTAATAAAATAGCTAAAGAATTAACTTGAAGATAGCATTGAAAAGTGCAACTGTCCAAATAATTATCCCCCTTGTTTGAAAGACATCAGTTCTATTGATTTTCAATGCGTTCAAACTGGCAGATAAAATTATAAACAAAGTTTAATAATTTCCCAACGTATCTGACATAAGAGTAGTATAAAAAGATTTCTTTTAAAATATCAGTATTTAACTTGGGATCAGTTATGACATATCACTCTAATTATAATTAAACTATGTATTTGATGTAAAGAAAAGCCATTCTAAATTTTCTGATTCATCATGTATTAAGTTGAATATGTACATTTAAAAAATGTTGCTCACTTATTTTAAGCAATATTTTTCAATGACAACATTTAATCTAACATTGATCTCTATGCCATGTTTTTACTTTAAAAGAGGATTGAAAATTAAAGATACATTGCAAGTATAAATCAAAAACTGTAAACCAATGAGTTTTAAATTGTAAAGGATAATCTAAATAGTAGTTTTATATCAAAAACCATAAAAAAAACAATATTTCTACAACATATTTTTCAAGTTTTGAAGAAAATGGCATTTGAGAGTGATATTTATTAGCATATCAGTTTTAATAAACTATTTTCAATGATGATGTGTAATATGGAAATATGTCTAAGTGGATAATTGAGCATTGCAGAAATCTCAATTCAAACATAAGTGACATGATTATTTATAATAACTTAAAAAAAAGAGGCAACAAGATGTTTCAAATGTTTTAAAAATGAAAAATTATGACTATTCATCTAGTACTTTGGTACTAAAACAGTTTTTTCAACAATCACCTATAAAATGTCCTCTAGAGAACAATTTTTGGAAGGAATAAAAATATATATAGGTTTAATCTCATTTAGGTTAGGTGTAAATTCATAACCAGAAGATAAAAATTTACATTTTAGCAAAGAAAATAATACATAATTAGACATGAAACTTGGTAAATGTTACATTTACATTCACTAAATTTACAAATTGTGCAGAAAGAATTTGTAAAAATATTAATGTTACTATTTACAATTCATAAAAAAAGTCAACATTAAATTGCTTCTATATAAAATATTAACTAATTTTGTGTCATTTTTCTAATTAGGTTATTCTTATATACTTTAAATACTTTGATTTCTTTTAACAAATTCAAAGACAAATTGAGATTTTACAGTTGACAGATGATGTAGCAAAGATAATTAGCTATTAAGGACCTATGTCTGGTATGCACAATAAGTTTCAAGTCAATATCACATAGGGAAAGACAATACAGGAAACCTTTATGGTACAACTATTTTCTCACAAAAGAACATATGCTCTATCTGTTGATCTTGTTAATGAATGTTAATCATTAAAGTGATGATTTCCATTTTAGGATACATTTTATTTTTACATCTTCAATCCTCTAAATAAGTAATGGAAGATAAAGTTACTAAGAATTTTCGAAAATGGGTAAACTAATTGCTCACAAACAACTAAACCAAAAAACAGCCAGTAGTAGAATCATCTAAGTGATTATTAACACTAAATGTTTTCAAAGTGAAATTAAAAAACAGCACAAAGAAATTACTGAAGTGAAGAAAATAGATTTTTTTTTTTACTTATCCCCAATGTGTTGAAGCAAAAATAAACAGAATTTTCTTGTAGAAAGAAAGTTATATTTTGAACTGCGCATCCATACAAATGCTGATAATACTAAAACTGCCCTCTTTGTGATAATATACTTTTTGAAAGCTGAATACAACATTAAGAGCAAACCAAAATGCTGTATAATAATTTTGTCATATGTAATTTGGCCAAGTTTGAACATTATGAATATTTTATCAACCTCAAATATTGTTTTTGTAGCAATGGTTTAAATAGCATTTAAATTTTAATAACACAATATTTAAATACTTAAGTTTATATAATTTAGCATATGGCTACATAGATTATTTAATCAAAAGTAGCCCTAAATGTTTTTTTTTACTGACATAATAAAAACTGCAGACCAATTCATTGTAAAGTTGGATGAAATTAATGTTTAATTTCTTCAGTTCTTGTATTCATTTGGACCAAACTGCAGTAAAAAGGCAAATTTTTTAAACTAATTTTATTTTTTTCATGGTTTTGTTTAATCCACTGCATAACACAACACTAAAATATAGCATGATAACAAATAGAGTTAATTAAAACTTATATTAATAAATTGGTAGAGTTTAACCACAAAAAGAAAAATGGTGTGCCAAAAGTTTGACGCTGCTATTATTTTGTACTACTTTCACTCTCTCAACAGTTTATTGTTTTAAATAGTGATAATTAGAATTTTAATAAAACTCAAACATGTGAAAGTGAATTTATACATTTTATTTGATAATTTACAACAAAGATATTAAAACTATTCATTTATTAGGTTATTTACAAGAATAATTTTATAATTACAACATTCTAAAAATGCAAACCAAAAGAAAATGCAATGTTTATCATTTACCATTTTATAAAGAAATATGAAAATTTTTTTATGCATAAATTTATAAAAATTTACTAAATCATAAAATTGTTGACAGCTGTAATGAAATCTTCATTATTTATCATTTTCAAAATTTTAATCGATTGACAATTTCTTGATGTTTTGCCAACCATTCCAAAAGAACTCAATTCAAAAACTTCACCAATTGCTTTAGTCACTTTTTATTTAAGTTTTAGATTTCTTCCTCAGTGAGCACTTGGCTGACAATAAATAATCTATTTTAATTGATTTCATAGGCATTTTTATCAAAATCAAAATTAGCAACAATTTAAAACTTTTATCAAAATTATATTTAGAAAAAAACAAAAAAAAAACAAGAGTAGGAAATAGGGAACCTACAATTGCTACTTTCGGGATATTAAAAATAATTGGAAAATTAAAACAAAGTAATATAAAATAATTTGAGAAGAAAATAAATAATAAATATTGCATTGTAGTTGGTTCCTATATTTTGAAAATTTTGTAGATTTTTATGAATTTTTGGAGTACAAAGATTTCTTTTCTATTTCTTTATAAAATATTGCATTGTACTTGGTTCACATATTTTTTTAAACATTGCTAAGTGAGTTTTACTAATACACAGTAATAGCAGTGTCAACAAAAAAATGTCCTTTTGAAGGACCATTTTCTGTGGTTAATTTAAAATTTTAATTCCTGCTATGATAAATATTGTGAGTGAAGAAATTTATTTTTGTCTAGTGTTATTTTCCTTTACAATACTCATCTTTGAGTGAATAAATGTAAATCATTTTTAAACTACTGTATTTTATAGTCTATAAAGTAATTACATTCTCAATAACACGTTTTAATTTAGGACATGAAACATTTTGATATATAAGAAAATTAAACTGACCAATAATTTCCAACAAGATATATAAAGAAACTAAAATGTGCAACATAAACTGAATATTTATGTTCCTTTAGTATCCATTTATAAGTGAAACATTTTATTGCAAAAAAGGTTAGTTTTATAATTATTATAAGTATTAGCTCTGCAGTTTTTAGTCAGTAAAATGTTAGAAACAAAATCTGTTTTGCATAGCATCACTTGTACACAGACTTATTCAATGGAGAACCAGCTTAGAGAACCCACTTCAGTACAATTCTAAACAGTAGTAATAATTTTAGCATAAAGGTAAAAGAGTATATCAATCAATATAAGTAGTAGTAGCATGTCAATTTTATAAAAATAATTACTTGCAGGTGTATTTGGTAAAGAATTAAAAGTAATTGCCTGGTATTTTTACCATTAGAATAAAATCTATTATAGAAAGTCTTGTAATACTGATTAAATATTCTAAATAGCATTTTGTAATAGAATCAAAGAGCTAAGAGCAATAATTTCTCAAACTGCTATATTTTATATTTCTCCACCATTAACAATAAAGTTTATATAAGCTATTTAACATGCAGATATACTGAACTTAACCACATGCAGAAAACTAATTTTTATATGGACAAGTTTGACAATTTTAAGCAGTTCTCCAATACATATCATTTAACAATCATATTTTTAAATTTTGACCATCAACATCAATAGATTTTGTAGGTAAAATCAATTCTTTCTTTGAAAACAATTCATAACAAACTTAATAATAGTCATTATAAATGATAGGTCAACTATATGCAAGATTCTGTTTAAAGGAGATTGTTTTCATAAAGCTTGTAGAAATAGTGTCATCCTAATATCTTGCTAATAAAAAGCTAAATGAATAGTCAATAGATATTAAGACTGTGAGTTAATAATAATAATAATTATATATATATATATATATATATATATATATATATATATATATGTTTAATGTAGACTAAATTATCACAAATGCCACCAGGCAATGACTTCTTTTAGGACAAAGAATAAACATTAAATAACTTCCAAGCAAAAAAGCTTGATGACAAAACTTTCATTTGAAAGTGTTATAAAAAAAGAGGTGGGGAAACAAATACAATTATTTCTTCAATATATAACATTAACTTGAAGATAAAAAATACACTAGCAGCAGTGAATAGTCACTGCAGAAGATTTCCCAGGTCTGAATCTCTCTTCTTTTTTTTGGAAGTCTTTGGTCGGGACATTGCCTTTGTATAATGGAGAGATTTAAGCATTTTGTTTGTTTTGGATTTAATAGCAAGGGCAGCTCCTTCAGGTGTATAGGCAAGATAGACACAGGAAAGATCCACATCAGTGCATGTGTCTTTTGGTTTTTCAAGCAATGGTGAGTGTTTGCGCATGTTGTTGCCAGTGTAGGCAACACATTTCAGTTGCCACTCACCAATGTCATCATTCCAGTGAACATAGTGTTCAATTACATTTTGAAATTCTGGGGGAATGAAATTGTCAATAACTAACATTTGCAATTTGAGCTCTCGACTCAACTGTCTCACATTTTCCAAAAGTCCTTCCATTTCACGCTGATGCTCTTGTTGTAGATCTGCCATCTCAGATTTTGCTTGCATCAGCATTGTCCAACATTTTTTCAACTTTTTTGTTTTTCCAACTATTTCATCTTGCAAACTGGAATATTTTTCTTCAATGTCAATACGCTCCTGTTCTTTTTCTTCAAGTGCTCGCCGTAATTCTTCTTCTCTTTTCTTTCGTTCTTCTAATTCTAAAGCACTCTCTCCAAGTAAACGTTCTTGTTCTTCAGCCTTTTCTAACAGATTTTCTCCTCCTACAATTATTTTTTTCTCAATAGCAAGTAATTTCTGAGTGAGTTGATCCTGTTCTTCTTGATATTTTTTCAGTTCAGCTTCTTTTTCATCCAGACTCTCCTTCATTTTGTTCCTTTCTTCTTCTGCCATATCTTTTTTTTCTTCTAATAACTTACGGTCATTCTCAATTTTAGTTTGGATTTCTGCCATTTTTTCTTTAGAGACTCTGCGAGATTTTTTTTCCTTCCATTTCCTCTTACCACTTTCCATATTATCAACATTCTGTTCATTATCTACTTCTTCAATATCATTTAGATCCTCCTCGTTATCAGAGACACCTTCTTCAAGTTGTCTTTTTAGTTCTTCAATTTCTTTCTGGAATTGTCTCAAAAGAGCGTCTTTAGGATCTTCATTAATTCTAGCTTTGTTTTTAATATTTTTAGCCCGATTGGCATATCTCAATGTACTGATAGTTTCATCATAATTGTAATCAGCTGGGCCAATGGCGGCTATCATGATTGTTTTAGAATTCCCTCCCAGGGAATCTTGCAGCAAACGAGTGAGCTTAGAGTTCCGATAAGGGATATGGCTACTTTTGCCATCTACTAAAGCTGATATTACATTACCAAGTGTTGACAGAGAGAGATTAATTTTGGAGGCTTCTTTTAGTCTCATTCCAGTAGCTCCAGTTTTTGCCTGGCGTTCTGACCCGGCCAGGTCCACCAGATGAAGTTTTCCCATAATGACATGCTGTTTTCCATCAATTCCTTTCTCACTGCATTCAACAGTAACAGTGAAAATAGCATGGGACCTGGAGCTGTGGGCATTCATATTGGTAGCACCAACTGCACGATTTTTGTTACCCAGGGTCATAATCCTATCCATATCATCAGCATTGTTGACAACAAAAGCTGACAGGTCCTTCACGTATACACCAACGTCAGGTCGTTCTTTGACTTCCAGCCTCATATTTTGGTCTTTGGCAAGCAGATCACGAATCTCTTCATTGTATATTTCCATATATGAGACACGAACGAGGAAACAATTTTCTTCTCCTGCCTTGGCAATGGCTCCGAATATATGGGCGAACGAATTTGGTATAATACCACGCATTTCAGGAACTGCTCTCAAACCTTCCATCGTATATGTTTTGCCAGTGCCAGTTTGTCCGTATGCAAAAATAGTTCCATTGTATCCTTCCAATACACAATCAACAATAGGTCGAGCGACTTCGTTGTAGACATCAACTTGTTTACAATCGGGACCGAAGACAGTATCGAAAGTAAAAATCTTAGCCAACTCTCCATGACTGGCAGATGGATTGTCTACAGTAACTGTTCCTCGTAAAAGATCGACTGTTACTAGGCTGCGGCACTGATTCGCTATCTCTTTGTCATTGAGTGGGCGACAACGGACTGCCACACGGACATTATCGGAATCTTTACTTTTATTAATAGTAGAGCTTGTGGTACTAGCAGTTGTGTTATTAATGGTTTGCATACTAGTAGTGTTAGTGCTGGTATTAGTGGAGGTAGAACCTGACGTAGTTGTACTGCTGCTAGAACTTGTAGTCGTAGTACTAGTACCACTACCCGTGTGGTTACTTAGTAGTCCACGATAAGTAATACTTGTGTTTTTGTTCTCAGGCATTTTTGTGACTTTCATGAAGAGCTGACATACACGACGACGAAACAGCGGCAGTAGAATGAGGTGCGTTAAAGATGGCTTAAAAATTGGTGTTGAATATACGAGATTGTGTTGAGTTGTTGACAGGCATTCAAGTGCTAAGTTGAAAGAAAGCAAACGAACAGCAATTGCTCTTTTTTTCTCATATACTTCGTCTGCAAGCAAAGGAGAGATGGCGCAGTTTTTATTAAAAAGGATCTTGGATGAAAAAAGAACAGGTGAACAGCAACATTTCCCTTGATCGTCTCGTCATCGCCTTCCTACTACAGCATCCGCATTCTAACTCTCTGGTTTTCGTAATGATTCCGGAAGCTTCTGACGTCACTTCGTGATACATACCCTCCCCTCTATTACTGCCTCGTTCTCTCCTAAATCGTCATAATTCCGGAGACAAATGTCACAATCTGAACCGCAAATTAACAATTAAATTATGAAGAAACTTTCAAAAGTTTTGGAGTTATCGACAAGAAAAAAGATCAAAACTTGAACTTGTTGGTCATTCGTCCCCCATTACTGCCAAATGAAAATCGATTCAATACTTTATACCTACGCCGGCGTGATAAGAAAATTTTTATTTATTTAAGTTTTTTACAAAGACTTTTTTTGCAGAAAATCACTACGCACGGGTAACAAAACCAATATTTGGCCAAAAAAAAAAAAAAAAAAATAATTCCGTGCAAATGGCCATGCTGAACAGTTAATCGACTCAACAAATTTAAAAAACCTAAATTTTGAATTTTTTCCAGGACAAAAATACAATTAAAACCAACAATCAATTTTATCTAAAATTTTCGGCGAATACTTGCGCTTGCCTTTTGGCAAGAAAATCCAGCGATACAATTGAAAGAAAGATCTACAAAAAAATAAATAAATAAATTTCACAAATTACATTTATTTTTAAATATGAAACAAGGATTAATAGAAAAAAATAATTAAATAATTGATTTTTCATTTTTTTTTTTTTTAAACAAAACAAAAATTTCTTTAAAATAGAGAGTTAACACAAAGAAAAGAAAATATTTCATTTACATTTTTATATGTTGATATCAAATTTCCTTTGGTTTTTTAGGTTTTAGTCTGAAAGAAGTTGATTCTTTCAAAAATGAAAATGTAACAGTACGGTTTCAATAATAACCAAGAATCTTTTTTCAAATTTGTTTTAATTTTATGGCATTCTATTTCTAAACCCCAACCCCTTTATATCTTTTGAACTTTCTTTTTTATTTGTCCAGTTCACAGACATAGAAAATCAAAATGAAAGAACTAAACGCCAAAGTCTTGGACTTCTGACATAAGTGTGAAAAATTTTTGATTCAAGTAGGTACTCACTCACCAAACACTAAAATGGAGATTTAGATACTAATTTTTTTCTTCATTCATTTTTACAAAATGATTCTTTTTACTATCGTTTTTCTTTTCGATTTGAACAGTACCCCTTCAAACGGAAAAAGGTTCTATTGTATTATTTAACGTCGTTTTGTGTTCGAAACTAAACTTACAAAAAAAACAAAATTACGTTTTATACTTTCGTTAAGAAGATTCATTGGGCTCTCAGAATAAATAGGAAAATTTTGAGCTGGGATGTGTCCAAAAATAGTATTACTTCTTTGCCTCGTGTGGCGTGTACTAATATTTTGTGGGGGTCCAAACTAGTGTTCGTCATGAATTTAATTGTTGTTTTGACGTTAAAATGACATTTTTGGTAAATGGCACAATTTGGGAAAATTTGAAAAAATATTACAAATCATTTCAAAATGCAATGAATAGCTGCATAATCAGGAACGTGTTTGTTGTTTTTACCTGCATAAGGAAAATAATTTTCAAGGCTTTGGTCATGGTACCTTTAAAAAAAGATGTTCTCTTACATATGAATCATCATGGAAAAATAGTTGATCTTGAAATCTGTTTTACATGGACCATTGGAAAAAATCTTTTAATTTTTTTAATTATAACATTGAAAACTTTTATGATGGGGTTTGATAGAGCCATAATGACAACCTTTGATGTTTAAGTCAACTTTGAAGAGATTCCTACTGGTTCAAATTTAAATTTTTTTGTTTTTTTTTAATAATTTAAAAATAAATAACGTATAAATTTTATTTTTTCCCCTTTGTTTCGCTTTGTGCCATTTTTTTCAAATTTTCATCTTGTATTATTTGTATGCACAGTTTTGTGTGATAATTCCGCCTTTGCTTATTTGGAATAATCTGATTAAAGTACGTATTTTTATTTTTATTTTTCATTGAAAGAACACGTTTATATTTTTTTACGACTGAAATATTTTTTCAAAATTACATTTGAAAATGTTAGGCAAGAGTAATAACATCTCAACCTTTAAACTGAAAATGTTTTTTTTTGTGTTCAGAATTTTTCGAAACCATCACATTTTTGCCAATGTGCAATAATGCACGAATGAAACTGGACAGCAGCTGCATAGCGTACAAATATACACTATTGCTAGAAAAAAAGTAATAACGATTATAAAAAAATTGCAGATTTGCTGGCAGTTTTATTTACGCATCTCCAAGAATAAAAGATCCAGCCCCTCCAGACACCTCCCTAAAATGTCGTTCGAGTAACAGTCAAAATTGGAAACCCTGCCAACAACCCCCTAATGAATGCCTGCTGTCTTTCATTC
The DNA here is from genome assembly GCA_903632075.3 of Acanthosepion pharaonis. Lineage (NCBI taxonomy): Eukaryota > Metazoa > Mollusca > Cephalopoda > Sepiida > Sepiidae > Acanthosepion > Acanthosepion pharaonis. The sequence goes on along the minus strand of CAHIKZ030001433.1, from coordinate 379,113 downwards.
CATTTTCTGCTCGGCTGCGACAACGAGAATTGTGACACGTATAAACGTTTGTCTGTTGCCAAACGTTCATTACCAGTCGAACTCTGCTTCGACAGAATTGAACTCGGAGGAAGAGCAGGTAAAGAACCAGGCCCTGAAGCCCGTTTTATGCAGGTTCAAAGGGAATATTTTTGGTTGAGCCTACAGGCTCGGAGAACCCACGCTAAACCGGCCTTGTGCCACATATGTCCATCGTTGGGGGGACGTTAAATATTAACGAAAATTTTAAAATATCCTTTGTTCCTTTGCAACAATAAACCGATTATTTTTCTATCATTTCTTTTAAATGAAAAGACTTTAATTTTAAAAATTAATGGTAAGATAATTTAATTGCTGTTTAACAAACAAATACTAATGGCTCCATTCTTAATGTGTTGTTGGTATTAATTTACTATTTCAAAAAACTGTTATTTTTGCGTTATTAATCAACTGGTCAAATGACGGTGAAGTAAAGGGCGAATCCATCATTCTCATTCGGTCAATAATTGAACAATGTAATAAAATTTACCTTAAGATTTAAGATCAATTTCCACTTTAAAAAAATGGCAGTTCAGAAATGAAACACATGGATTTCCTGAATGTAACTTGTATGGTATTTAACTATTAAATACAAAAATAAATGTAAAACTCCAATAAGTCGATATGTTTTTGGAAATGTATCTGGGAAATAGAACGATGATGAACTATTTTGGTATTTAAACTCTCATGTACAATAGTTAAAACACTGATAAATATATCTGTCATGATTTTTTTTAAAAAAAAAAGTAATTTTTTTTTATTGAAATTTATTTTATGAGTTTATTTTTAAGACAAATATATTTGCTTAAAATTAAATCTTTTTTTATTTACCTCATTTTGAAATCTTTAATTTTTAAGTCATTATAATTTTCTGTCGAAGACAACACATCTACGGCACTTAGAGAGGACTCTGGCGCCTTCATTCCCCGTGCTTCTTTGAAAAATAGACCTAAACATTTTGGTCTAAATTTATGACGATATTACTGAGCTGCTGCTGCTGCAAACCTTTATTCTTCGTCGTCGTCGTCGTCGTAAATGTCTCTTCAGGAATTGAAGAAAATGGCTCTAAAACCTCCTATCCCATTTGTTGCAAGTATTTCGATCAAGCCTTTCCATTTCCTTCTGTTCCTTGATAGCAATAAACTTTGACATTTTGTTAAATTCTTCCCTGTTCTGCCATCTGTTACGGTTTTTTTGGTATATACCACATATAACTGATATTTATTGTATAAAAAAGTACAATTGTGGCACAAGGCCAAAAAAGGGAGGGGTAAAGGCTGATCAACAACTATCTTATACCTAGCTAATCTGATTCACGACCCATTCATACATTACAATTCGCTCATTCACCACAAGAACTTATCCATCACCAATCAATCCTTCATCCACCATAATACCACATCCTCTCCAGGGGACCTACAAAAACGCGCCCCAAACCATAAAAAATTTTGATGAAGATAAACACTATACATAAAATTCTAAGAATGATAAAATGAGAGGGAGGAGATGAACCCAATAATAAACTAAAATCAAAACAAAATGCAAACTAAACATAACATATGTTAGTAGGAACCGTCCAACCCTCAAAAAAGAGGCCGCTGTATTCTGCCCATGGGACAAAATCAAGAAGCAGCTAGGGGCGTGGAAAAGGGATAAAATTTATACAGGCATGGGAAAATGTAAAGGACCCAGTCGAGATGAAAAGGGACCAAAACAAACTGGGGAGGTTGGGAATCTCGACTTGGACCATAACCAAAAATAGCCGGGATACAGGCCAGGAACAACACTTAAAACTAGGTACACTTTAAGTTCTTCAACCTAAGCAAGGGTGGGTTCCACAGGAAGCCACCCCGATGTGCTAGGGTTGACCGAGAAAAGAAAATCAAGGCTAGCCCCGGTCACACGAACCAAGCTCGCCTCTTTTACCCACCTTTCGCTGAAGACTGTCGAATGCAATCATTTTTCTATCAGATCTAATCTTCATCTTGAGCTGATGCTCAAAGAATTGGATTAGATGCTGATAAGAAAGACGATTGCCCCGCAAGACTTCCTCCATGCGCGTCGTCCAAATCACCATTCGAGCCGTAGCCATCAGCATCAGAAACACCATTCGTTTCACCCCGGAATACGGGGGCGACACATTGTCACACGCGTATGCGCGATCAATGGACACAAGCTGTTCGGGAGCGAGACGAGCCGTCAGCTCGCCGACATGGTCCCATAAGGGGCGGACCTGGGGCAATGGTAGAAGGCGTGCGAAGCCGTTTCTTCTAAACCAAGACCACACCGTTCACAGTCTGGCAAATCCGCCAAACCCCATATGAAAGCCTTGTCATTGAGAGGCAGCCGATTCCGAGCCAATCGCCAGGTAAGCGAAAACTCAGGGTTACTGAGGTAATCCGCCGCTGGCGCCCAAGACCAATAGGAGCGATACTCCTCCTCCGACAAGCCGAGCGTATCACGTAGCGAATCCTTCGCGCGACCCTCCACTAAACCACGATAGAAGACCTTCCTAGGCCGTGAAAGATCACTGGACCGGGGAATGGCCTTCAAGGCCAACCGGCACTCGCGGAGGAAATCCAACTCACCCCGGGTTTACAACGGCGCTCAACCCGCGAGATAGGGGACTGATAGTAAGGCTAGGGAAGGCGTCCCTAACAATCCCCTCCAGAATCGGATCTCCTCTAGTCAATGTGCGGCGTAGGAAAGCCAACCTCGAGGCACGGATGTGACTCGAAGGTGCGGCATTCCCAGCCCCCATGACACGGACGTTTGGTGCAGACTCGTCTGTCGACCCTGTTCACGCGTCCCCTCCATAAAATGGAGGATAGCCATCGCTCGAGCGCCTTCCTACGGTCTTTACAGAGAGGAAGTACGGACAATCGATAAAGAATCAGGGGAAAATGTATGTAACACACACCTCCGCCCTGCCCTTCACGGACAACCGCCGTCGATTCCAAGTCTGACCGGCAGAATCGACCTTTGCACGTACTTCAGACCAATTCTTCTCCAGCTGGAGGTCGGGCCCAAACCACTCTCCAAGAATGCGGACAGGACCGTCCGTCCAACCGAAGCGGCCCGGAAGAGCGACCCCTTCCAGGCGCCTAACCGCAAGCCGGACGACTTGTCGCAGTTTATCTTGGCCCCTGTCACCTTTTCGTACCGATCAAGCGCCTTCTGTACCGCCTCAATGTCGCTGCGGGACGACACGAAAGCCGATACGTCATCGGCGTACGCGGAAACCCTGGCTCGAGACCCTCCAGGCACGGCAATTCCACCTAGGGGCCGGACTGCCGGTCTCGTCCTTCAGCCGGCGAAGGAAAGGCTCCAACGCCAAAGCATAAAGGAGAGGCGACAGCGGACAACCCTGACGAACCGACCTAGACAGCACGAACGCGTCCGACAACCTTCCGTTCACCTGTACCACAGCACTGGGGGAGCGATACAGGAGGCTAATCCAGCGGCAGAAGTTGGGTTCGAATCCAGCGGCCTGCAGGACAGTAGCAAGGTAGCGATGGTCAACCCTATCAAATGCCTTGGACTGATCCAAATTGATCAGCGCGGCTTCTTCGTCGTCTTTTACACCCTCTATGATCGTGCGGATCAGATGCAGGTTGCTCTGAATTGTTCGGCCCCTCACAGAACAAGTCTGCTCAGGTCCCAACAGAGACTCGGCAACTGACTGCAAACGCTCCTGCAGGATCTTGGCCAAAATCTTTAACTCTGTGTTTAGCAGAGTTATGGGCCTGTAATCATCTAGGTTCCCCCCACCACCTTTGCCCTTTTTCAACAGAGTGATCACACCCCTGGTAATCCGGTTGGGGATGGACCCCGACCGAAACCAGTTGTTGAACACTGCAGTCAAAATCGGAACAAAGATGTGCAACAGCCTCAAGTATAATTCATAGGGCAAACCATCCAGACCGGGCGACTTGCCTCTGCCGACCTTCTTCAAAACCACGTAGACTTCGCCCTCCGTATCTCTCCTCGCAGCTAGCCGCTTCAGTCGGCGAAAGCCGAGAAAAGTCAGCCAAATAGCTGCGAAACTCCTCCTCACGGAAACCAGGCTCCTTGGTAAACCGGTTCTCGAAATGGCGCCGAAACGCCTCGCACATATCATCAGTGGCCCGAAGAGTATGCCCCTCCGGGATTTGACTTCACGAATGAAACGATCGCCACCTCGACGGACCTCTTCCCTGCGCAGATCTGCGCCCAAATTCACAGCTTCGAAGACATCTTGCTTAATTTATGTCTAATTACCTGGCCCATGTACCGCTCGCTATTCAAACGATCCAGGGCCTCCCTAGCTAAGGCTGTCTCTAGGGGATCCCCCCAGCCACCAACCGGAATAGCTAGCTTTAAGCGTCTTCACCTTTTCAGCTCTATCTAGAGCGAGCCGTTTGCTGAAATCACTGGTGAAAGACCTAATCCTACACTCAAGTCGTTCCCACCACCTATTCCCGATAACCGCCCCCACTAGCTCCCGCTGCACTAATCTAGTTAGCTGTTCCTGGAAGTCCCGCCTGTCCAGTAAAGACAGATTGAACTTCCAGTACCCAACCATTCTAGGCCTAGTTCCTAACGCCACCCGGGCACAAACGAGTTTGTGGTCCGAATAGCCTACCCAGTGGAACGTGGGACAATCTAAAAGATCTATGTCGGCTCTTCTAACTAACATTCTGTCAAGGTAGCTAACCACCTTGTCACAAGGCCAATTAAGAGCCCACGTCCACATTTGCCCCCGGGATGATCGACCCGGTATCTATCGACAAGACCATAATCGTCGATCAGATCAACCAGGCTACGATCGCCCCTTCTCCCACTAGCACCCCGCCCCCCTGTCTAACTTGGGGTCCAGGATGGCATTCCAGTCCCCCATTAAAACTAGGCGCGTTGAATCCACCAGGAACGGCCCCAACCGCCGAAAAACGAGACCCGCTCCTCCCGGTCATTGGGCGCATAAACCGCAACGACTCGGAACGAACCACTTTTCACGGCAATATCGGCCACGATCAACCGGCCCTCGGCATCGGTATGCACAAGGTCCACCTTCGCATCAAGAGTACGTCTGACAAGCAAAGAAACTCCTCTGGCAAACCGGTCCCCATATGCTGAATAGACGACAAAGTCATCCTCCAGCACACACGCATCGGCACTGCAAACAAAGTGGGTCTCTTCGATCGCGGCAACATCCACACCAAACGACAAGAGGTCCCGGAGCAGGCGGGCAGCCTTACCCCGACTCCTCAAGCCATTCGCATTCAACGTCGCTATCTTAATTTCCATCTTCTAAGTCCTGTAAAATATAAAGAACAGAATTAACTTATTCACATACCGGGCGGAAATCTGCAGCGGTAAGGACCCCGACGGATTGTCCCAGGTTTCCTGTGCCCAACTTGGTCGTCATACGACCACCCAGGACAACACTGCCAACGTCCGTGGGGTAAATTAATTTTATGGCCCTATACAAAGAGGGGTGGAGCAGAACCGGGACCCTCCCAGAGCAAAAATGCCTCATCTTTTTGAGGTCTTCATTATTCTCCTCCATTACCCTTATTTTCGGATAAGCTTCTCGAGCCTCATATATATGGCTCCACACTTTCAAGTATGCCCCAGTGTCTCTTACGACGGTGATGACACCTGGGGCATTAGGGAAGTTTCGTGGATCTTCTACCGATTTCCCCATCTACCTCATCAAGCTTAAATAGGAGCCCCAAGAGGGCCCTTTTTTGTTTTGACAGGCCTTTTTTTGCCTCCTCCTTATCTACTTTACAGATCCCATCTGGACCCGGAAGTATTTTTTTTTTTTTCTTTTCCTTCTCCCTATCACGATGGGGAGGGTGAAAGTGGACGCGTGCGGGGAAGTAGCCAGAACTTAGGTGTAATGGGGGAAGAGGGGGTTGGAAAACGGGAAGGGGAAGAAGGGACGCTCCTAACTTTGGGGGAGCTGGAATCTCTTATTGGCGAAGCCGGGAAGGAGCGCCGCCTGGTTCTGTCCATGCTTCGCTCCTCTCTGCTTCGACCAGACTGTTCTGTTTCCTCTGGATCTTCCTCCCTGCTCCTTTTCAGGGACGGAGTTCGCGGTGGAGGCATTTTATCTACCTCCATTGATGTTTCTTCCTCCACCTGCTTCTCCTTGTGGAGGTGTTGCTGCCTTTTTTGCTGCTGCTTCTGCTGTTCCGGTTTTTGCTGTTTCTGCTGCTCTTGTTGCTGCAGTTTTTGTTGCTGTTTCGAATGCTGGTGTTTCTGTTGCTGAGGAGGTTGTTGCTGTTGAAGCTTCTCTTGCTGCTGGGGCTTCTGCTGTGGCTGCTGCTGCTGGGGTTTTTGTTGTTCTGGTTGTTTCTCCTTCCGCACTGGAGGAGAGGGTGGAACTGCCACTTTTCCCCCTTTCCCCACCTCCGTCCAGGCTCCCGGGCCAGCCTTTTCCTTTGTTGGAGCCACTTCTGTCACTGCTGTTACTGCTGCTGGAGTATCTTTTGTAGTCTGCTGAGCCTTTTTCCCGGGGCACTCCTTTGCCATGTGCCCCACCGCACCACACGACCAACAACACGGCTTCCTGCCCTCCACTACCACCAGCATCTTCTTCTCCCGGCAAGTCAACACATTTGGTATGTCCCGAAGTTGTCCCTATCCAGGACTACCTGGAGTACCATGTCTCCTGTTGCTATGCCAGACTTGCTTCTGAGCGCACTGACTTCCTCTACTTGGCCAAATTTGGCGAAAAACGCTCCTATTCTGTCCTGGGTAATGTCGACAGGAACGCCGTGAACAGTAATCCGCGTCTTTCTCGTCCCCATGTATTCTGTTTGGAGGCGCAAGTTTGTTGTGGACAAGATGTTTCCGGCCAGCTGCTTCGCCTCTTGCTCCGAACCAAGCAGAATGTCCCACATGGCATTGCTTCTGCGGGCTAACATTTTGGGGGCAATCTTGAGGGTCTTTAGAGCATCCTCTACATTGTCTCTGCTGACTCCAATCAGTCTATGGGTTTTGACATCCGATGTTAGCAGAGAGATAACTTTGACCTTGATAGCGTCCAAGGCCTCCGGAATTGTAATAAACTCATTCCCCTTCACGTACTCTTCGTATTTCTGTCGTTGTTCTTCGTAATAAAGAAGAGTCTTTTTTCTTCGGTCCACTCTCGGACCAGGCCTGACTTTTCGCTGGCGACAAATTTTGACTTTGCACCGGCGGTGTTGGTCGAGACATGTTTACGTTTGTGTCGCCATTTTGGCCGCGACCAAACGAATAACTGTATTCTTTTTTTTTTTAATTTTTAAAACTTTGTTTTTTCTCCAAAAAGTATCAAACAGAAAATAAATATGGAAGAAAAACGTGGGCAACCAAAGATAATTCAAACAAAGAAATATTAAACCAAAGTAATACAAACAAACAAAACAATGGGGAGGGGGTAAAAACTCGCAAGAACGGAAAAGTTAAAGTAGAATAAAAACAAAAAAGAAAGAAGCAGAAACACAAATAAAGCAAAATAAAGACTTCAAAAAGGTTTTAGAAACTCAAAACTTAACTGTACGTCAATGCAAGAAATTGTCCAATTTGTCAAAGCGAACTTGTCCAATTTGTAAAAAGCAAGAACTTCCAGTTGCTAAGCTCGTACTTCCTACTCTTTATTCCCAGTGACCACTTATATGAGTTCACTTATGCTTATGCAAATTATGCATACTAATTTGCTAGTATCACTACATCTCCCTGAACCTTAAGGGTTTTATTCCTCTCGTAGATCTTGTACTCCTTCTGCTATTTTCATCACTTTGCTCTATTTCTCTCTCGCCCGTATTTCTTTCCCTGGGAGACCTCGATCTGTCCCGGGCTAGGCTGTAGTCATATGTGTTTTCGTGCATAATCTGGTCTTCGTCCGAACTTTCAGACTCCTTCTGGCCCTCTTCATCCTGCATTGTTTCCTCTTCTGACGTTTGCTTCTGTAATGGTTGTTCTACCAACTCGTTATCAGATGGAATTGAAGATATTTCTTCGTCGTTTTGTTCTTCCTCTTCACCCTGGGTCCTTATTTGGTCTGCATGGGCTAGCACACTATCGCCATTCTCTCTATTTATTATGGCTGTATTGTGGCCTTTTTGCATTATAAATTCGGCTCCTTCTGGATCTGCATCTTTGCTCTTTTTGTACCACATTTTTTCATTTGTAGAATGACATTGTTAGCGGAGCTCTAATCTGTCTTCCCATTAAAGCTGATGGACTTTCTGGTCTTCCCGTCTTATGTGGTATCGTTCGATAACTTAAACTGCTTCTACTTTTTCTTTTTGCTGAGAGCATGCTTTTAACCCCTTTTTTATGGTCTGTACCATTCTTTCTGCTAATCCGTTTGATTGAGGGTGATATGGAGGTGTCTTATATGGTTTACACCCTATTTTTTCTAACCATATGTTAAGTTCTTCCTCACAAAATTCTGGTGCATTATCAGATACCAAAGTTTTGGGTACACCATTTCTAGAAAATATGACTCTTAGAATTTGCTTTATAGTAGAACTTTTCTTGTTTGTAACCCGGATTATTTCAAGCCAACCTGAAAAGGAGTCTACTAATATTAATAAGAGTCCCACTCCATTAATGTATGCATGATCCATATGCACACGACTCCATGGCTCCACTTCTTTGGGCCATGAATGTAATTTGGTTTGTGTAAAGTTCCTTAATTCTTTACATTTTTTGCACCTTTTTGCATATTCCTCAACGTCTCTTGAATATCCCGGCCGCCAAGCTTCTAATTTTATCCTTTTTGTGTAGCTGCTACTCCACAGTGTATATCATCATGTACACTTTCTATTATCGGTTTTCTTTGTGTTTCTGGGGGAACTACCAGGTCCCCATTGCAAATCACTCCATGTTCTATTGTTAATTTGTGTCTTATTTCTTTATAGGGTCTTTCCGCCCTAGAACAATTTCCCCACGAGTTTTTCCTTATTCTCGATACTATCCTACTTAGCACCGGATCATGTCTCGTTTCCGCAGCCATTCTGTCTAAAGACAAAACATCAGTCTCTATCAAGTGTAGGAATGAATCTTCAAATTCTTCCTTTGTTTTGTCTTTTGACTCCTTGTAGAACCTCAATCTTGATAGTGCGTCCACATGTGGAATTGAATTTCCTTTGACATACTCTGTATCAAAGTCAAATGCCATCAATCTTATCGCCCATCGTAGAATCGTTGATGTCGTGACTTTGGGTAATTCTTTCCTTGAGTTAAATATAAACTCTAATGGTCTATGATCACTTCTTAATAGAAATTTTTTCCCAATTAAAAATTGTCGGGCTCAGGTAGTTGTCCACACGATAGCCAATGCTTCTTTCTCTATGTTCGAGTAATTAAATTCAGTGTTCGTTAATCTTCTCGACAAATACATTATCGGATGTCCTTCTTGTGATAATATTCCCGATATTGAATGTTCATTTGCATCTGTAGTGAGTGTTATGTCCTTTTTGGATAAAAATTTTCATTACAGGTTTCTTTTGACATAATTTCTTTTAATCTTTCAAAAGCTTTTTTGCTGTTCGTCTGACCACATAAATTCCACATTCTTTTTTCTTAAATTTGCAAACGGTTCCGTCAAGTCCGTGTATTTTGGTAAGTATCGCCTGTAAAAATTTACCAATCCCAAAAAAGATTCCAATTCTTTTTTATTTGTAGGTGTAGCTACTTTTAGTAATTTTTCTATCATGGCTTGGTCTGGTGATATACCTTCTTTTGAAATGTAATAACCTAAAAAAGATATTTTGTTAGAATTGCTTCTGCATTTTTTTTTCATTTATCGTCATTCCAGCATTTCTTGATCTATTCAAGACTAAATCAGTTTTCTCTTTTAATTCCTTTTCATTAGTAGCTCCTATGCATATGTTGTCTTGGTAACAAATCATATTTTGTACATTTCCTAAAACTTGTTCAATGGCCCTTTGAAATATGGCGCTTGCGGTTTTTATTCCATATGGCATCCTTTTCCATCTTAGTAACCCTATTGGCGTATTTATCGTGGTTACTTCTTTGAAGTTTTCGTCTATTGGTATTTGGTGGTATGCCGTTTTTAAATCTATTTTTGAAAAAACGGTCATCCCTGCCAGTGCATGTAATGAAAGTTCAACATTGAGTATGGGATATGAATCTGAGCATATCTTGTGATTTACTCCTATTTTGTAATCCCCACAAATACGTAAATCACCATCTGTTCTCCTCAAAACTACAATCGGTGATGCCCACTTGCTACCTCCAGGTGGAACATGTTCAAGAAGGTCTTGTTCGACTAATTTACGTAGTTTTGTCACTACTAATGGCAATAAATGTACTGGTAATTTTCGTGCCCCATAATAAGAGGGGGAAACATTTTCTTTTACTTTTAAACTATCCAGTTCTTTCCATTTTTATTTCATTAATTAACTTAGTAGAATTTATATTAAGCACGTCATTTCCAATAAGTCCGTGGTTCTTTTTGCAACTTGTAACAACCTTAGGTATTACTTCAAATTTTTCTTTTAACTCTAATGAACCTTCAAAGTATCCTAATATTTTTATGACCGACCCATCAAATTGGCGGAGTTGTAAACTGCTTTTTCGTAAAGGTGGCTTACCAATGTGTTCCCAAAAATCTTTTAGAATCAGTGTTACTTCACTCCCAGTATCCATTTGCATATCTAAATTGCAGTTATTAATTTTGACCTTTACTATAATGTCGTTTTTCTTATGTTCAATTCTTTTTAACGTCTTATTTTTTAATGCAAAAACTTCCCTATCGGTGTCGTTTTCTTCAATTCTTTCAACATTTTTCTTTTTTAATTTACACACTGCTTGAAAGTGGCTCTTTTTTAAGCAATTATTACAAGTTTTTCCAAATGTTGGACACTTTTCCTTTTTCATTTCGTGTTCACGTCCACAATACGAACACATTTTTTATCTTCTTTAACATGTACGTATCAGCGAATATTTGTTCTCTGGGTTGACTTTTATAATGGTTGTATGTCTGTATTAATTCTTGTTGCTGCATAAAGTCAATACATGTATTTAAAGACATATTTCCTATTTGTAATTGTTCCATTATTTTATATCGGTGTGACGCATTGGACATACCTTCAATTAGTCTTAATTGAATCAAGTCCTCTTCAATAGTCTGTTCGTCTTGTCCAAATTTTTCAAATTCACAATATCTACTTGCATTTCGTAGACGGTGTAAATATTTTATAATTGGTTCGTCAATTTCTTGTTTCATCGACATGAATTTCATTCTTTCTTTCACTACCAGCCTTTTCTTGGGTCTCATATTTCTTCTTATAATCTGACTTATTTTTTCGAAAGTCAGGTCTTCCAAATTTAAGGGATATGCCATGGTGGAGACTTTCATTACCGCCTCGCATCCAGCTGTAGCCAAAAATAAATCCGTGATTTCATTTTCGCCTCCCTTTTCCTTGTTGTCTTTCAACTTTTTTGTTCTTGCAGTGGCAGAGAAACAACGAATCCATGTATCCACGAAATCTGGATCTTCCAGAGACAATTGATATCCTATCGGCGACGCCATTGTTGTGAAGTTGAAGTTAGCACTAATCAGCCGCTAAGCTCGTACGATATTTATTCATACCAGAAGTACAAATTGTGGCACAAGGCCGAAAAGGGGAGGGGTAGAGGCTGGTCAACACTATCTTATACCTAGCTAATCAGATTCACGACCCATTCATACATTACAATTTACTCATTCAACACAAGAACTCATCCATCACCGTTCAATCCTCCATCCACCATAATACCACATCCTCTCCAGGGGAACCTACAAAAACGCGCCCCACGCCATAAAAATTTGATGAAGATAGACAATATACATAAAATTCTAATAATGATAAAATAAGAGGGGAGGGGAGATGAACCCAATAATAAACTAAAATCAACACAAAATGCAAACTAAACATAATTGATGTTAGTAGGGACCGTCCAACCCTCAAAACAGAGATGCCGCGTCTATTTATTCTGCCCAGAGGACAGAATAAAGAGACGCTCTCGCTAAGGAAGTGGGAAAAAGAAAAAAATATTATGCGGGAATTAGAAAGTATAAAGCTGACCCAGCCGAGATGAAAGGGGACCAAAACAAACTGGGGAGGTTGGGAATCTTGACTTGGATCATAACCAAAGAGCAGCCGGGATACAGGCCAGGACCAACATTTACTCACATTAACTAGGTACACTGAAGCTTTTCTAACCTAACCAAGGGGAGGGTTCCACAGGAAACCACCCCGATGTGCCATAGGTTGACCTAGAAGAGAAAATCAAGGCTAGCCCTGTTCACACGAACCAAGCTCGTCTCTTTTACCCACCTTTCGCTAAAGACTGTCGAATGCAATCGTTTTCTATCAGTTCTAATCTTCATCTTGAGCTGATGCTCAAAGAATCGGATTAGATCCCGATGAGAAAGACGATCACCTCGCAAGACTTCCTCCTTCCGCGTCGTCCAAATCACCATTCGAGCCGTGGCCAGCAGCGTCAGAAACATCATCCGTTTCACCCCGGAATACAGGGGCGACACATTGTCACACGCGTATGCGCGATCAATGGACACAAGCTGTTCGGGAGCGAGACGAGCCGTCAGCTCGCCGACATGGTCCCATAAGGGGCGGACCCGGGGGCAATGGTAGAAGGCGTGCGAAGCCGTTTCCTCTAAACCAAGGCCACACCGTTCACAGTCTGGCAAATCCGCCAAGCCCCATATGAAAGCCTTGTCGTTGAGAGGCAGCCGATTCCGAGCCAATCGCCAGCTAAGCGAAAACTCAGGGTTACTGAGACCAGTAGGAGCGATACTCCTCCTCCGACAAGCCGAGCGTATCTCGTAGGGGATCCTTCGCGAGCCCCTCCACAAATCCACGATAGAAGAACTTCCTAGGCCGAGAAATTTCACTGGACCGGGGAACGGCCCTCAAGGCCGACCGACACTCGCGAAGGAAAACCGATTGATCCCGGGGTTTACGACGGCGCTCAACCCGCGAGATGGGGGGGGGGACTGATGGTAAGGCCAGGGAACGCGTCCCTAACAATCCTCTCCAGAATCGGATCTCCTCCAGTCAATGCGCGGCGTAGGAATGTCAACCTAGAGGCACAGATGTGATTCATCAGGTGCGGCATTCCCAGCCCCCAATGACACGTTTAGTGCAGACTCGTCTGTCGAACCGATTCCCGCGTCCCCTCCATAAAATGGAGGATAGCGATCGCTCGAGTGCCTTCCTGTGGGTCTTACAGAGAGGAAGTACGGACAATCGATAAAGAATCAGCGGAAAATGTATGTAGTACACACCTCCGCCCTGTCCTTCACGGACAACCTCCGTCGATTCCAAGTTTGACCGGCAGAATCGACCTTTGCTCGTACTTCAGACCAATTCTTCTCCAGGTGGAGATCGGGCCCAAACCACACTCCAAGAATGCGGACAGGACCGTCCGTCCAACCGATGCGGCCCGGAAGAGCGACCCCCTTCCAGGCACCTAACCGCATGCCGGACGACTTGTCGCGGTTTATCTTAATATCCCTGTCACCTTCTCGTACCGATCAAGCGCCTTCTGCACCGCCTCAATGTCGCTGCGGGACGACACGAAAGCAGATACGTCATCGGCGTACGCGGAAACCCTGGCTTGAGACCCTCCAGGTACGGCGATTCCACGTAGGGCCGGACTGCACGTCTCGTCCTTCAGCCGGCGAAGGAGAGGCTCAACGCCAAAACATAAAGGAGAGGTGACAGCGGACAACCCTGATGAACCGACCTAGCGTAGCGAATGAGTATGTTTGCAGTGACCTCTAGTTCGTCTCGATTCGGGTGGTTTGGTAGCGATAGTCCCGTGTTATGCTTTAGCCAGGTTAGCTTTTGATCCAGTGTCTGGATGTTGGGCTGTAATTCCATAGTAGGCTGGTTTGGGATGATGTCAGCTTGGGCGCCATATGCTGGATCGTTGGTTGACGATGACGGTGATATGATTGCGGCTGTGTGTGTTGTATATCCTGAGGAAAGTGTGCGTCTGAATTCTATAGTCGCATTTTGTTTGTCGATTAGATAGGAATCGAGCGTGTTGTGACGTAGGATATTTTGGCCGATCAGGATTGGTATGGTTTGGGTAGTTACCAGCACGTTAACCTTTTTGAATGTGGTTGAGTCTCGACTGCCGATGGTGATGTCGCAAGTCAGTTCGCCGAGGGCGGTGGTGCTGCCGTTGATTCCTTTTACTACGACGTCAGAGCGGGTCATGAGTTTCTTGGCTTCTCTGGGTAACTGAGATATTGGTACGATGCAGGTGGAGCATCCAGAGTCTAGCATTGCGACGCCAGAGAAGGTGATGTCCCTGAAGTTGAAGGTGGACTGGACGAGCGGTGAATGGTGAGCGAGTCCTTGAAAGAAAGGAGAAGGTGTGATGGCTGAAACCTATTGGCGAACGAGGCATCACATCTCGTCCTGCCCGAAGCGAAAAAAACTGTTCCACATCAAAATGGCTTTAATTGTACCATATTATCATTCGTTGCGGGGATATGGGCCTGTGCCCGAGTGCGAGGTGGGTGGCGGTATAGGTAGTTGCGTCCATGGTGGCAGGAGCGACCTCTGAGGTAGTTCTTGCACACGCTGATTCGTGGTGTGTGCTGATGGTTTCTGCGTGTCGGATGATGGCCATGTTCGGGAGGGTTGGTGAGGCCCGTCTGCTGTGGGTTTGGTTATAAAAATATACTGCTGGGTCGGAGTGGCGCGTTTCTTTGGTTTGACCGCTGTCGTTTCTGTGTGAAATACACAGTGTTGTTCAAGCGAAGTCGTGTCGTTGGATTTTACACCGCGATCAAGGTATCTTTGAGCTTCGGAGGCTATGCCAATGGCTGAATAGTGGTTGTCCATTGTCTTGACGAGATGTGGGTAAAGATTTGATTTCAAATTTTCACCTTTTTTTCATTAGCATAGCGCCGATGATGGAAATAAGTCCATCGACTGTTAAGTCAGTATTTTTGTCTTTTTTGTATTTGTTTTTTTTTTATGAGGACGGCTGCCTCTCTTTAAGGGTGTTTTCAGTCGACCCGCGAAGTCTGTTAATTTTTCGCCGTCTCGCAGTTCCAGATCCCAGATTTGACTGAGGTGTTGGAAGTTAGTCATCTGGCTTCCGTGGGCTCCTTTTGATTAATAAGTATTCCTTCAGTTGTTCGAAGGTGGATATGTCCTTTTTGAGTCAACCATCTGCTGAAAGATACTTTGGTCCAGTAAATCTTTAGCAGACTTGACGAATTCGCATTCCAGGCTGGGATAGGTGCTGAGTTCTGGCGTGACGGATTGTGTAATATTTGTTTAGGGCCGTGATGAATCGGTTCACGTCGTGTCCAGGGTGAAAAGTTCTCTCTAGCTTCAATATTTGTCGCGTATAGTTTGTTGGCGCATCATTAAGCTGTAAATAGCCGTTTGTTTGAGCGGTGGAGGTGTTAAAGTTTTGATTTTAGGGCAGTCAGCATGTCGTTTATGTCGGCTTGAATTTCTTGTATCGTGGCTTCGGAAGGCTGTGTTGGTCATGTTTTTCAAGTTGAATAGTAGTGTTTTCTGTTCCTTGATGAGAGTAAATAGTTCGGCCCAGGTGAAGCCCTTGGAGAATCGGCCATATTTCTCTTACTGTACGCTTCTGACACCAGTGTTATAGACAAGCGTATGGTTGCAAGAAAGAAATACGACAACAGCAGAAATAGATTTACGTGGTTTATTTCAACAGGAACGTGTGGGTTTGGAACAGTTACCTTGTGGTAAAGTTCATAGGCCGGCTTCGGATCTAGGTCGATCTCTCATAGTAGTTCACACATGTTGACGGTGGTTGATGCTCCTCTGCTGTCAGTAGCCGACCGTGACGGGTCTCTACTCTGGGCACCTGTTGACTATCTTTGAACTTCCGTGTGACCCCTTTTATAGCGATTTTTTATGGCTTAACAGGCTCGAAAAACGAAGCGAGTATAATTAGGAGGGAAGCATTTTTATTGGATGAAAAATAGAGCACTTTAAATATTATTTTATTTTTCGACCGGAACACGTGTGTCGGGAACATTTGTAAAGAAAGATAATGGTCATTTTGTGACGGGGCTTTGTCCCGTTCACATCCGGTTCTCGCTCTTGAGTAATTGCCTGTAAATCAGCCGAGATATGTCTTATTTTATTTTA
Source organism: Acanthosepion pharaonis (assembly GCA_903632075.3). NCBI lineage: Eukaryota > Metazoa > Mollusca > Cephalopoda > Sepiida > Sepiidae > Acanthosepion > Acanthosepion pharaonis. The sequence goes on along the minus strand of CAHIKZ030001433.1, from coordinate 362,896 downwards.
TAACAAACTGTATTCTAGAAAAAGAACAATATTGTTAAAGTCCCAGTGACTCTAGTGAACTTTGTCAGAGCCCTTTACTGTAAGTCCATCTTTTTTGAAAGAATATGTATTTTTAACCATTTTTAAAATGAACTGTATTGTACATTCTCTAAAGATCTTTCAATTATTAAATATTTGTGTATTTTGACCTTTTTTTAAAAAATGAATGTGTATTTTACCGTCTCAAAGTTTTTTTGATTATTAAAAGTTTGAATAATGTATATTTTTTATAAGTAATTAATTTTATATTTTGAACTGGTTATCTAGCCTTTTATAAGGCACACAAAAGGAAATTTTTGTGCAAGCTTTTTTTGTAAAACTTGTATTTTATTCATTGTAATATATGTTTTTTCTTTTCAAATTTCACATCAAAGTTTTTGAGCCTGGTTTGTTTTTGTATGTACCTTATTCAATATTAGGGATAAGAGAGGTGATATACTCTCATCTCCCATTCTCTCTGAAAAAGTATCCTTTTAGGGCATCTCACTCTGGCAGTTGATCCTTTTGTTTAAATTTTTGATTTGAGAAAGATGAAGCTAGTTGAAATATTTTCAGGAACAAAGGTGGCAAGTTACAAGAAAATACAGAAATAATAGCTTTAGTCTACCTAACTATGACTAGTTTGTGAGCCTTATTTACAATATATCACAACACCTGTTGATTTCCAATCTGTGTAGGAATGACTGCAAAAGTTTTAACTCTCCCCTTTTATAGGCAAGAGTCCACAAAATGCATGCTGTGACACTTTTCTTAGTCAGTAAAATAGGTAGACTTACAAATTGACTCGACTCAGTCCAGATCTTCCTTGTCTATATGGAAGATCATTGTGTTCACTTGTCTGACGTAGCTTTTCTGCATAGATGCTAATTTTTGATTTCTTAACTGCAAATTTATATTGTTTGCTTGTTTGCTTGATACCATTTAATTTTTGCCCCTCTTTCTTTCTATTGCAAATATTATTTATTCTGTTCATTGGACAGTTGTGTTCTTTTGCATTTGGACTGAGTCTTAATTCTTAACAGGTTATGGGCCCAGGAATGGGCTCTGTTTGAAATATGCATCATGTTTCATGTACAATTATTTTGGTGTAATTACAGCTTATTTATTGAAACAAAAATGCAATACATTTCTCGTCATAAAGAAATATTTTTATTGATATTGCTCTATATGTTTATGTAAATGCCTAAAAAGTGATAATGGCACTATTTATCAAAAGGAAAGCCAAAAATAATTTCCCTATATACGAAATCAGCACTGAGCTCATTTCATAAAAATGTAGAACATGTTTAAGATAATGAACATTTATTTATGTTTTCAGTTGGACTAGATATCATCTACAACACAAATGGCTTACTTGAAATATTTTCTATTTTCTATAATAATTTTAGTCCAGGAAATCATATCAAACTGGCAGATGGTAACATTTATTTTTAAAAAGATGCAATGCTCAAATCCCTATAACCAATACAGATGGAAATATGCAAGACTACATTTTAACGAAATTAACATCCGTATACAAAGGCAGTATTGAAATTATTAAGAATTGCATTATTAGAGGTGAAAATATCGGCCACTTTATTAAAGATTTCTGAGGAAATTATTGGCAAATAATTTAATAATTGCTTGGGTTTAGAGGGCTTGCAGTTTGAACTCAAGCCATTTACATTTGTTATTACTCAGAAAGACAAGCTACTAACATTTATTAAATTCAGAGTAGCATTGTGAGGCTTTGAAGAGAAGTGGGGAATGGTTCAAGGAAGTATCTGTGAAGATACCGTAATGTTGAATCTTCCAAAGTTTTTGTCGTCATTTGCTTTTATGACCACTATATATATATATATATATATATATATATATATATATATATATAAAAAAAAAATCAGTGTTTCATTTAAAGAAGAAAAACTGCCTTTGAAATGTTCATGGGTTGCAAACCTAATCTCACCAATATGCATATTTTTGGCACACATTATTATACCCAAATACAAGACAGAAAGAAATTGGGCACTAAGGGTGAAAAAAGTAATTTTCATAGGCTACTATAAATCAAGTCCTCTTTATTTACCATCTATACCCGAGACAAAGAAAGTTAAAAGTCAAATACATAAAGTTTACTAAAAACCTTGAAAATCCTACATCTGATGATTTGTCATTTCTGGTTGAAGAAAATTCATTATTTCTGGTTGAGGAAAATGCAATACTTCCCAACTATCTGCTGAAATATCCTTGTGAAGAAGAAAAACAAGAAAAGCAAAATTCCACAAATCCAACCATGGATCACTTGATAAGAGCCAGACAAGTCTTTCACTATTTGAAAGGGGCAAAAACACACTAGTGTTTAATAAATCAAATAAGCCCCTACTTAAGAGATTTTTGTGATGCTGATTGGGGAAATTCAAAGGATTGCCATAACATCATAGGATATAAATATATATTACAGGAGAAAAGATATATAAAAAGGTTACAAAAATGCCTGAATATTTAAATGGCTACAATTTAAATGACGCATTAAATCCAACTATACATTATTGTCATTTGATAAATAAGATACACTAATTGTAATGAAGTTATTCAACATAATTTACTTTTCTACCAAATGGGTGTGAAAATGGCATATTTAAAATTCTCTGACCAACTGTGTATTCATTGCCAACTCTCCTGGGTATGATGATAAACTACAGCAGTAAGGCTTCTGATCAGGAGATTGAAGATTTTGAAGAGTATAGAACCTCCTCTTAATTGCTGTTGTTTCCAGGTCCATTCTGACTTGGGATGGTAGCACCTGTTAGGGTCCTAGTTATAGGTAAAATAGTTAATTCCGAAACTAGGGATAAGGACACTATGAAGGTTTAAAAAT